>CM021107.1:360423966-360469611 GCA_007115665.2 Sequoiadendron giganteum | reverse complement strand
ACTTTGTTCCAAGTTCTCTATCCAACATAGATTTTCCACGCCCTACTATCCTCAAGGAAATGGTCAAGCTGAGGCATCTAATAAAACAATCCTAAAAATACTAAAAAATATTGTGAATGATACTGGTCGTGATTGGCATTTGTAGCTAAATCCATCCTTATGGGCTTATCAAACCAGAATTCACACACCCACTGGTGCCACACCATTTTCCTTAGTCTAAAG
Source organism: Sequoiadendron giganteum (assembly GCA_007115665.2). Taxonomy (NCBI): domain Eukaryota; kingdom Viridiplantae; phylum Streptophyta; class Pinopsida; order Cupressales; family Cupressaceae; genus Sequoiadendron; species Sequoiadendron giganteum. The sequence goes on along the minus strand of CM021107.1, from coordinate 360,469,389 downwards.
ATTAGAGGATGTACTACCTATTGAGGTTGAAATCCTCTCATTGTGAGTCTCATTAAAAGGCATGCTTAGCAATAAAGAATACAGGGTATCCAAACTGAATGAATTAGAGCTCCTATATGAAAGGAGTTTGAGCGTGTTAAACCATATGTAGGTTTATCAAAATTATCTCAAGCGAAGCTATGACAAGAGAATCAAAGATAGGAGCTTTCAAGTTGTTGACTTAGTCCTAAAGGAGAATCATAAGATACAATTGAATCAGGACGGAAAAGGAAAATTTGAACCCAACTGGTTAGGCATGTTCATCATCATAGCAAGCTATGGTTCTAGGGCATATCAGTTGGCTACTCTTGAAGGAGAACCTCTAGCCGAACCATTGAACAATAGCCACCTCAATAATTTTTACACATAAAGCACATCAAAATACCCTAGGCAAAAGGGTAAAAATCAAAAAATATAGAAAAAAAGAGATAAAAATACAAAAAAATAAAAAATCAAGAAAAATAATAAAGAGAAATAAAATGTTCTTTCAGTGAAAACCACTTTTTGGTTCTCCTAGAACTAGTATCATAGTGAAAACCTAGAAAATGGGGGCTATGTTTGAATAAAACTTGCATCATTATCCATCATCACTTTTTCTTGACATCCACCCATTTATTTCATAAAACATCAATCCAACCATGGCTTGTCACTGATTAAGGAAAGTTATTTTATTAGGGAAAACTTCCTGAAGCTAGTCATGGATTAGATCTTGCAACATCTCATGGTCATAAAACAACAAAATTCAAAAACATTAGAAAACAACAAAAGGAAAAAACACTAAATAAAAAAAAATCAAAAACATGTGAAAAACATAAAACAAAAAACAAAAAAAAATCGTTGGGTTATTTTTTCACTCAAAAAGTCTAAGATATCAACATTTGCTTGAACCTCACAGCTAGTTCAAGTAGATTTACCACAACACATTCTCTAGACATAGAAACAAAATATCAATGTTGTTTATCCAAAAACAATTCATACTTTGAGTCAAATAGTCGAACTATGGTGGTCTCTGCATGTACAACATAGGAAAGGATTTATAGGCCTTGAGACCTTAGGTCAGTCCCCTTAGGTTTCCCACATGTTTTATTTCAACTTAGAAAAAAAAATCCAAAATCCCAAAATATATACAACATACAAAATCCAAAAACATTCACAAAACAAGAAAAGGTCAAAAGACTCAAACCAAATGAACTACGATCCTCTACGTGTTCAACATAGGCAAGTATTATCTTTGATGAGCCCCCAAGGCCCTGGGTTAGTCCTCTAAAAACAACAAAAACAACATCACAAAATTTAGAAAATCAAAAAAGACACATCCCGTCATAAAAAAAATTGTAATAAACATTTCACCCATAATAAACAAATTGTCACAAACATCCTTTGACAAAATAAACAAAAAAAGCAAACATCAAAAGCTAGAACTTCCAAGAAAAAAATCATATAAGATCTAACTATAAATAGATGGAAACAATGCCAAAGCATCAACTACCTATCTTTTTGACAAGTCCCAACAACATCCTAAGATATTCTTTAACAGATTCGTTCCTACGATAGACATGATCAACATCGGATAATATCCCACCCGAAACAAATATGGCAAGTGATACTACAACATTGTTTTATCTTTTTATAGTCTTATCTTTTGTGATTTATTTTATTGACTCATTCCCAAGATCTCTCACGGATGTCCATAAGGATTTATAGACGAAGGAATGGGGACAGTTGACCATCATTTCGATTTTTTGTTTGTAAGATATTTTTATAATACTACCATGGTGAATACTTGCTTTATTGAGTGTATGGAAGTTGTATTAAAATAGTTTGTGAAGCAGTTACATGTTAGGTGTTTAATGCCTCTCTGTGTGACTGGTTCGAAATGTTTTTCACGCAACCCCACCCTATACTTTAAATAAAGTTTCCCTATGTTTGGTATGAGAAATGATACTCTTTGTTTGTAGAGTCAACGTACATGCAATAACAAATAACAACATCACATTTCTATCCATCATTAATATTTCTTCTAATTAACATCATAATTCTATCCATCATCATATTTCTTCTAATTAACATAATATCTCTATCCATCATCAATATTTCTTTTGATTAACATTCATCTTGCATAAAACATCATCGGTACCATATCCATACTACATCCACAAATCTTATCAATACATATCATGATGATAATAAACTAATAAAAACATTATGTGGGGAATTCATTTAGCAACATAAACCACATTATAACGAGACAAAGTATGATTCATACATCCACATTAAATTCACACATCAAAAAAGAAAAAAAAAAACATATAAGCATACATCATCATATATCGCCATCACATAAGCATAAAGTAAGGTTGAATCACGGAAGGTATATCTCATATATCATCATTAAAAAAGGGAACATGTCATAAGTACATCATCCACAGTGACACACATGTGATAGGATAATACAAAATCATAACATATGTATGAGGTCCTGACTAGACCAATGAATATATATAAAACATGTCTACAAAATTCCTTTGCACCATGAAACGGTAGGAACATCAAGTAACAAAAAGAGTAAGACCCGGACAAGAAGGAAAAGACACTATAGATCACCAAAATGATCTGGTTGTCTCACAGCCTGATCACCTACACCTGCACCACCATCGCCATCGCTCATAGCACTCGGCTCCCTGAACCGTGGATGCTGAGAAGCCCTAGGAATAATAGCATTATATAAGGTTTGATAATAGGTAGACATCTATAGAAACTGATCTCGCTCAACTCGCATACTATCACACTTTGCCCAGAGAGTATCTCTCTACTATAAGCAATAGTACTTGAGCCTCTATAGCATGACGTCGACCGCTCTCACTTTCTCGCTCGACCCTCAAAGTGTCTACCCGATCCTCCACAGCTTGTGATCATGCAATCTCTATGTCTCTAGCAGTATTCATTTGAGCTAGCAGCATATCAACATCCCTAGCTGGTGGAGGAGGACCCGAAACCTATCCCTAACCCTGTGCAAGAGGCATACACTCATCCTGAATACCCTATGCCTCATCACATTGGGCTCGATCCAACTGCTCTATGAGAACCTTAATGCATTGTCACTCCCCATGATGACCTGTAATACCTGCTCTGCCCACAATAGGATCACCTCCATGATTAGTGAACCTCAAAGGCTTGCATCATTCCCACCACTCATCATAATCACGAGTAGTACCTGGATCTACCAAACCAACTGGGGCAAGTGCTCTGAACTTAGAAACCATAATATCTATATCCACCTGGAGACCCTATACACGGACCTCCCGAGTAGTCTGACCAAACTGAGCCTCCTTACAGAAGTCGAATGGCCAATCAACCAATGGGTTTTTCGATAGTAAAGAAGATGATCAGCATCCTCTAGCCAAACCTTGCATCCCATATAAGGTCTCCACACAAAACTGGGCATCTCATCAAACACACGATGCTAATAAGGAAGGTCCCCAGGCAAGGTGTAATGCATAAAGTCCCATTAATAATAAGAGTATGGATCATTCAGAGAATGATCTTGTATCTCATTTGGATGAGTAACTGCAATATGCTCCCATTACCAAACATGCAGACATGGACTTCCCACCTTGATACACCACCTTGTGCATATCTCGATAAACATGAGCAAGCAAACAAGCACCCTAGGCATATCTCATCCCATTCTCTAGCATAATCTCGATAAATGTACCCCAACCCACAATAAACTGTCGACCTCACCTATCAGAAACAACTAATCCTGATATCAAACCATAGAGGACAAGTATAATAGGATCTGCATTATCAGAAAACCTAGATAGATCAGCCTCTGACTAGCGTACATCCAAGTGTGCAAAACCTAACAAATGTTGCATAGTGCAGTCACCTCATTGAACATGATAAGTAATGAGCTCACCATGAATGGGAAGGTGGAGTATCCTCCAAACATCATCAAGAGTAACAATAGCCTCCCCTATAGGAAAATGAAAGGAGGACGTCTCGGAGTGCTACCTCTCCACAAATGCAGTCATCATAGTTGTATGGGTCTTAATGGGAGGCATGTAACAAATGTAACGTAATCCCATGACACCAAGGAAGTCTTGCTCCAACACATCAAAATGGAAAATTAAATCAAACAAATGGAAAGGACGTCTCTCTCTCAGCATAAGTTCTCTGAGACTCACTTGTAATCATTGTAAACCAAGATGTTAGGGTTTCACTCTAAACATGAAAAGCAACACAAAATGACATGAGCACAATGACAAACAGACACATTCTAGGGTTTAGAACAAATGCTAAAATCAAAAATAGAAAGAGAAGTCAAATGCTAGGTTCTTGAGCAAATGCTCAACACACACCAAACAAGGGCACGGTTTACAAGCAAGTGCACAATTTTAGTTTGAGGGTGAAGAAACAAGGGCGAATTTTTTAAGCAAGGGCGAAGTTCTTGATCAAGTGTGCAGTTTTAGGTCAAGTGTGTAGTTTTAGGTCAAGTGCATGACACAAAGGTGCAATTATCAGTCAAGTGTGTAGTTTTATGGAAAGTGCAAAGTTCTGAGTGTCAAGTGTAAAGTTTTGGCAAAGAAAAGGCGTTGAAAATGATGCAACTACATAAGAATCTCAAAAACTTTGCTATTGACCTGAAGAACTTACTACACGTATAATGAGAAAAAAACATGACAAAAGTGAAAAGCGAGAAGGTACATACCAAGCCACCAATGCCTGAAGATTGTCCAAACTCCCGAAAAAGCTTGGAACAATGTGGGGCACCCTCAAATCCTGGCATTGCTCCTCAACAACTGATAGAATGGGAAATCTAGAGACAAGAATTAACAAAAGAAACAAAGCACAAATGAGCCAATTTGAAGACTATTTTCCTATATTACACCTCAAAAAACCCTAATTTCAATTAAGCAACCTTCCTACTTTCAAATTAGAACCTCTAGAAAGCAAAATAATGACAAACGAAGCACTTATTGATATAATATTTCATTTGAAAATATCAAAACTAAAATACAATAGTCTTAAGAGCCTAACCTCAAAGCTTGAAATTTTTGGTCAGCCTCTCGATGGGGCACCACAGAGTCCTACCATAATTCCACTGAATGTCAGGGCACAATGGGGGATAAATATTTTTCAAAAACTTGATCTTAAAAAATAGAATCTTTGAAATAAAGCAACCAGTACTTTGTATCAAAGAAGGGCAAAATGTAGACATGTAAAATTGACTTAACACCTATCACACACCTCGAACAACACCAAAAAACATCGAACAAAATTGAACAACATCGAACAACATTGAACATCATCGAACATCATCGAACATCAAACAGCCTCGAACATCATCAAACAACATTGAACATCCTCCTGGAACACCTCGTAACATCTCAGAATGACTCAGAATTGTCTTGCAACATCCCATAACATCTTGGAATGACTTGAAATTGTCTTAGAACATCCTTTAACATCTCAGAATGACTCGAAATCATCTTGAAACATCCTGTAACATCTTATAATGACTTGAAATCATCTCATAACATCATGTAACATCTTGAAATGACTCAGAATCATCTCAAAACATCTTGTAACATCTCAAAATAACTTGGAATTTTCTAGGAACATCTCATAACATCTTGGAATCATCCCATAACATCTTGAAACCATCCCAAAATAATTTGGAACATCTCAGAATCATCTTGCAACATCCTGCATCACACCACATCGAAATCACATCCAAAACCCTAATTCTTCTATTAATTAAATAATACAACATTACTTAATTAATTCACTTTTTCATCATTTTGGAAAAATTAAATAAATTTCATTTATTTAATAAATTCCTAAAAACCCTACTTCTACTATTGATTAAATAAAACAACATTGTTTGATTAATTCATGTTTCAGCATTTCGACTAATTAAATAAATCACATTTATTCAGTGAAGTCCTAATCTCACTTTATTTCATCCTGATTGATTAAATAATGTTGGTAAATCACCTTATTCGCCTAAGTGGATTAAATTATTAAATAACAATTTAATTACAACCCTTTTCCTCCAAATTTTGAATAATTAAATCAAACTATTCAGATCAATTATCAAAAATCAAATCAAACTTATGCAACTTTGTTTGCAAAAGTCAAACTTGATTTGCGCATTCAACTCCAAAATGGAATTAATTAATTAAATCAATTAATTCATATTTCTCACCCACTTTCTGATTGAGCAAATTAAGACTGCTGACTCAGCAATCTAATTTATTAACCGATCAATCTAAATTGATAACTGAGCAATCTAATTTGTTAACTAATCAATCAAAATCCTAACTAACCCATCAATTTCCTAACTAATCCATCTAAATCCTAACTAATCAATCTAGACTCCCGATTGATCAATCTAATACCTAACTAACCAATCTATTTCTCAATCACACAAATTGTGCAATCAACTTTGCACAATCTTCTCATATCTAAATCCTCTCAACACACTCCAACTGTTGATCTGGATATTCTCCAACATGATCCCAATTTTCCATTTCAAATCTTATTTTCTATATAACAAACCCCTATCCTCACAAATAAGGATTGGAGAATCAACATCATTTGCACAACAAAGTACTATTGACATTCGTAACCACAATTGTTAGTGCTTCAACCTCATTTCTTTGATCAACCAACCAAATCAATCGCTCACCAAGCTTTTGCACACAAACTTTGCAGGCTTCACGATGATAAGAACAACCCAACTAGGTGAATACACTCCACTATGGGATGGTAAAATTGTGCTTCTTTTGTACATTCAATTTTGTAATTATATAGTCTTTAATGCAAGTTCAAATATCTTAGTTTCATTTCGTATGTGTAGGATTAGATCTTAGATTGATTTGTTTGATCTTAGTTTAGATTCTTAGATTAGCATTGTTTGATCTCGTTTTCAGTCTAATGTTGTCCCCCTCACACAAACATATCCCAATGGGGGGTCCTAGGTCCAAGTGAGAATTTTCCATGTGGTGAATGGGTCCTAGCTCACTTAGCTAAGACACACTTTAGAAAATTTGAAAGATCATGTGAAAATATGGTCCTAGGAACTAATGAGGACTCATTCACCAGGTAGCAAATGGGCCTAGGTCACTAACCTAGGACACACACATTGTAAAATTAAGTGTTTTGTAATATCATTTATGAATGTGAGGTTTTATCCCTCATAATCTACAATTAATTAGGCATGGATCTAAATTAAAAGGGCCAATTAAGGAAAATTAACCTCAAGTAATTAATAAATCCCAAGATTAGTTTAAAAATGTAAAGATACACTTTACAACACCCCAAATAAGGCACTATTAAGTGTTGGACTCAAGGGAACACTGAGAGGGGGGTGAATCAGTGTTCAACAATCTTTAAACTCCATCAGGGGGTAAGGTGTTTAGATCAACTTTTATGCCTTTAATCGGATTCCATGTTCTTTATTCTATTTTTTCGATAGGAACCAAAACTATACTTAAGTTGCATGACTTGGGTTGCCATCAATAACAACAATTACGAGCCAATCTCCCCAGCCATATGCCAACAATCTCCCCCTTTGGTATTGATGGAAAAACTTAGTGAAAAATGGTTGTGTCGGAATCATTATAGTTACACTGCCAAACTGTTTGCTGCACTTTCTCCACTTGAGATTGATAAGGCATTTCTCAATAAATTCTCTCCCCCTTTGACATCAATGAAAAAGCAAGCATTCCATATGACAAAAAAGACAAAAAGTGACAAAACATGTGTTCAAAATTCTTAGGGCTTCAAAAATTTAACAAATATATGCTTACATTTATCCTCCTTTGATCAAAATTACAAAAACTTGAAGACAATTAACTGCTAACTTTAGAAGATTATCTTATGGTTTTTCTTCACTTCTGGTAGAAACTTCTTCCAACCATCAACTGTAATTCCAATAATAATAATCAAACTATTGTTCTTAGAAGTCTTTTTAATGATCTCAATGAGAGATTCAGGAATTGTAATTGCTTCTTCCAATTTCTCACCATTCTTCATTATTTCCACCATCTACTCCAGCCTGCATTCAATTAGATCCTTTACCTTCCAAAACGTATCCACAAGAACATTCTTGGAGAGTTGATTTTTTGTATTCTAACTGTAGCTCCCGGATTCTTTTCCTAATGATGCCATTTGGATCCTAAGATATGTCAAAAATTTTGCCAATGTCATTCAATTCTACTTCAATTTGATCCAATTGTTCCTTGTAATTGTTGGTTTCATGGGGCCAACAGATGCAATAGTTGTAGATGCTTGTGGCTGAGTTAATGCATAGCCTCAACTCATTCATTTTCTTCTTCAGCTTGGAAAGGGATAGTCTAAATTGTTCCTCTAGGTGAGAGACAACTTCACCTTCTTCTTTTCTTTTGACCTCAAAGCCCATTGATTCTTTGCTACACTCAATCATCTCTTTAGATGGAATGTCCTTCAGAATTTCCAATATTATCTTACAGTGCTCAATATGAGCATTTAGAACTTCCAGAATCAAGTCATGGTCGTATGATGGTCTGACTGACCATAACCTTGCAATTTTTTGCATGCCACCTACACTTTGGATAAGCTATTGTAGCTTTTATTTTGTCAGATCTTCTTCTTCCTCACTACCTTTTTCAAGACCGAATTCATTTTCTAGTGGATTCTCAAGTTTTTGAGCAGTTTCTTCATCTAGAATGTCCACAATTTCTTTTTCTTTTCCTTTTCCCTCAATCCTGGGAACCTTGCTTTTCAGAGGGTTGTATTCAATAATTTCATGTCCTCTTTTTTGTCCTCTATCAATGCTACCGGAAGAGGAACCAACTTCCATTAATATTACCGGAGGGGAAATATTGACTAATCCACACTTTACAAGCACATTCTTACAAAAAAATTCAAATTCCAAATCCCAGTTAGTTAAGCTCTTAGAATTAGAGTATATCTGATTGCATACCGATTTGTCTAATTTTCATACTACATTATCGATTTTCAGAAACCAAATCAAGAAAATACATTACTAGACATATAATTAAAGTGCCAAACCTGAATGGATAGCCTAACTCCTTTTTCAATTGAACATTCTCCATGATCTGATCCTTTAACAACCTGCATAGGACAAAGTCTTGACCATCAATTATCATTTTGTGAGCAATGTATACTACGCTAGCCGATGTAGCACCTTCTAGATTTATGTAGAATATTTTATATGTTATATTATGTGCAATGTACTTCATAACAGGATTCTTGATTGTTTCTATCAACAGAGCTCTCTGATCTCTGATTACTCTAGTTAGGGTTTCGACCTCTTTGTTCTAGATAGATTTCTTCCAAGGAACATCTCTGACTTTGCAAAAACTAGGTAAGTTCTCAATTGCCTCTTTTGAGATGATGTATTGTTTGTCCAAAGTTAAAACATCACCATGTAATCTACTTAATATGAATTTCATGAATTATGCATTCTCAAAGTATGAAAACTCACTCCACATATCCAAATTTCCATGCTTGGCTTCGCTCAATTGCTTTAATTCATTAGGGAGTGAAAATTTCCTCATAGACCTAATCTTTGCGCTATTATATTCATCTAGAATGATCAAGCCTTTGATTTTCTCCATTTTAGGGTTTGCAACCACACACTAAATTGTATGAAGAATTCAAGAATGATTTAAAATACCTGATATATTTCAAGATTTGTCGATGAGATCGAGTTTATTGCTTCGTAATCCACCTATCAAGTGCACTCCATCTTTTCTTCTTCGATGCAAAATGACAAATGATGGCTCCAACTTAACTTTTATAGCTCGCACATGTGCAATAAATTTATTTTCCCTACATTTTCTGGAGACTCTATTTTCCCAAAAAATGATAGAAAAATATTTTGTGGACCTATGAGCTTGCTGAGTTCTTTTTGCTAAAGTCATCCAAAAAATTTGTACACTATGAGTGCACCTTTTTGACTAATCTTTGTGTTCTGGTACCATCCATAAACAGAGGGAAATATTTTCTTGTAAAACTCCCCCTAGGCCAGTGGCCTGAAATCAATTACCAGAATAATTTCCAGAAGCAAGTTCTAGTGTGGAACCATTTCCAACATCAGAATCATTTTTCCTTACCCATGTCCTCTTCATTTGATCTTTGATTTCATCTGCAGATACCTTTTCTTTCCCTTTATCATTTTTCTCTATATTTTTGTCTCTATATATCAGACCTCTTTTGTCGGTGTTCTTGTTTCTGTATAATCTTGCAATATGACCATACTTGTTGCAATTATAGCATGCAATGTTTTCTTTTCTATTCCATTGGTTTCTTCTTAATCTACATTTGTTAGCAATATGCCCAAATTTCCCACATGTATAACATTCAACATTTCTTCTAACAATAGAGTGACTTGACATATTTCTGAATTCAATTGATTTGTGACCAGGCTTTTTGCAATTGAAACACTAACTAGAAAATGGTGAAACTTTTGACCTCAAATTATTTCTACACTGAGAAACCATATGACCAAACTCATTATAGGCAAAACAATACCCATTAAAATTTTGTGCATTAGGTTGTCTTCCCGAATGCCTTCCTTTTTTGTTTTGTCTGAAATTATTTTGTCCTTAGCTGGAACTTTCTCCCTTTTAATATCCAAGACCTCTCTTATCATTTCCAATATTCTATCCTTGAGTTAGCTCATCAAGCTTTACTAAACTAATCTTAAACTTTTCTTTGTATTCATTTTCAATGACAAGATCATTCCTAAGAGTAGTAATCTCCTTACCAAGTTCTTCTCCATTGTTTCTTGTTTTTTGTAATTCACTTTCCAATCGAATGAATTATCCATTTATTCTGTTGTATTCATCAAATTTCTCTTTGAGTTTCTAAGCAATATTTTCATTATTTTTCTTCCTTTCTTCTATCTCCTTAGTCATCTTCATCATCATAGATTCCATCCCATGTTTTAGGTTTGTATTTTCTCTAGCAAGATTTTCACATTTTTCGGTTATCTCCTTCAAGGTTTGATTTGGGTGAGCATCATCCATGTCTTTGTTCTCCTTTTTTTTTATTTGATCACAGAGATATTTTCTCTTTACTCTAGATTTAACTATTTGATCCTTCAATGACTGGATGAATTTCTCAGCATCTCTAAGATTTATTTTCAATTCCTGAACTTTTGCTTTAGACTGATCAAGGTCAACAAGAGCCACCATAAGCTATTGTTGAAGACTACTAGAGTCCATCACATTCCAAGATCCACCTCAAGTTTCAAAACTTCTTCAAAGGAACTAGCTCTGATAGCAATTGTTGGACTCAAGGGAACACTGAGAGGGGGGGGTGAATCAGTGTTCAACAATCTTTAAAATCCATCAATCTAAAACTTGAAACCATTTCACCATTGTATTAAAGAAAAGATGTATGCATTCAAAGTAAACATTCATAACACCATGACACACATATTTTTTGTGTGGAAACCCTGTTAGGGAAAAAACCATAGTGGAGGTTAATCCATAATTTGAGTACTCAAATATAATTGTTTACAAAAGGGAATGCACTTGCATTTAGGCACACTGCCTAGATCTCACTGCTCAAGAAAAAGGCTTACTGTCATAAAAAATTCAGATTAAAACCATCTAAAGGGTACTCTGAGATAGTAGCATCAACCTATGCTATGTGACAGTTCTGGTGAAGCTCATAGATTTGATCCTGGATCTTCTTTCTGACTCTGCACTTCGCTCTGCCCTATTCTGCTCTTTGCATTACTTATGATCAAATTCACACTACTGCATTGTTGGATCTTGCAATTCACACTTTTACACACACACCCTTTTTGTCGCATACATAAATGATAAAAACCAACCTCTTATATATATCTGCAGCCAGGATTCATTCATCCATCAGTCGGCTTTACAAAATATTAAGTTACTTTTAACTTGTCGGCCAGATCCACTATAAAAACTTTATGTGCATCCTCCAAAGTCATTCAAGACAAAGAGAGGACCCAAATAAAACTTAATCAAACTTGAATACTTATAATTAATTAAATCTTATACATCCGCAATTTCTATCCTTGTCGGGTCGGCCTTCTAGCATAGATAATCAACAATTTAGTGCAATGTATCTTCTAGATCACTTACCAGTGAGTGCACACCAAAACCAAGTTACTACAAACATCAACAAACCTTCCTCAAAGATCCGCAACCCAAAATATCTATTTGGTAAGGTTTTTAGATCAACTTTTATGCCTTTAACCAGATGCCCTATTCTTTATTCTATTATGTCGGTAGGAACCAAAATTATACTTAAGTTGCATGACTTGGGTTGCCATCAATGAAAACACTTACGAGCCAATCTCCCCAGCCATATGCCAACATTAAGTCTATTTAGTTAAAAATGGTCCTAAACTTAATGTGAATGTGTAAACACATTACAACACTAAATCAAGGCACAATTAATCTCATTTTAATATTAATTTTTCCCAAATTAACTGTGAAAAAAGGGATACTTTTTTCTACAATATATTTTACCCCCACTTTAGTGAGAGTATGACCCCATGTCAAAATCACAATAAAGTATACATTCAAGATACTTATGTATGCAACAATGACAAAGATATACAATCATACTCTATCAAAGACCACTAAGATCAAGCCCAGATTATCCTACACAATGTGGAACATATCTAAGCTATCGATTTTGTTTTTGTTTTTCACGTGATCACTGTGGGGTAGTGGAACCTCAAGCCATCCACTAGGTGAGTATCCCAAAAGGGTGGAAAATGAGATTTCAATCATGTTAGGATCCCATACCATATTAAATCTATCCTTCTAACAACTTCAATAAGGCACCAAAATGCTAGGCAAGGCTCCATAGGCACGCAAGGTGTATTATTCTAGGTGGCCTTGAATTTAGGCTTTTGATCTCCATAGGGCTTAACAAGTTGTGTTATGTCAAACACCCATGAATATGGGAAGGATCCATAGGAAAGAAAGATGTGTTATTCTTGGTGGCCTTTATTAGGGTTGTGTTCAAGCTTCATAAGGTTAGAAAGTTGTGTTATGCCAAACACATTTGAACATTATATATATATATTTTTGTTCAAAGGAATTTTTCTTCATTCATGTAAGGTATTCTTCTTAGGGAACATCGTGCCTAATGTATCCAAGAGAGGACAAGTCAAGAGTAAAAGTTTCATAACTTAGGGAATGTAGAGTGGCGCACCACCACTAAGAGGAAAGGCATACACTAATAAATATTGCACTCGTGGAGCACATCAAACACAATGAAACCACCAAGAAAAGGATGCATCACCAGAAAAAATAAAATCACACCATGAAATATGAAAAATGTCCAAAGATATTATCGATGTATACCCCCACATTAAAGCAGTTTGTAACACTATTGTTGAGAGTAATTGCTTTAAAGTGTCCAATGTTTAGTCCTAAGACATGAGAGCTTCCTCAAAAATCCCTATGCAAAGTCATATATTTCCAAAATAAAGTTACATCATGAACAAGGAGGGAGAGGTTGTCCCCAAGGATACATAAGGGGTCTATGGATTCGGGGTTAGTATGTCTTTTCTACAATGTTGTCATAGAGCTCAAAAATGTCATCATTCCCCAAATACTCATAGAACTAGAAGAATGACACAAAAGAGAGTGAAAACAAAGAAAACCCTTCAGATCAACATGGAAGAGACCTAAATATCTCTACGCCTTGTTTCATCCCCAAAAGGAAAACACAAGACAAGAGAACAGATAAAATGTTTACAACAAAGAGAAGAATGTAGTTACATATAGAGGAATGCAAAAAGAGAGAGAGAGATACATCAAACAAAAAAACACGGGGGATCACATTACACACATGCAATCACATGAAAAAGAAAACATTGCAAAATAATAGTAAAGCACATGTGAGTCAACCTATAGTAGGTTGTCTACATCCCAATCTCAATCAGTATATACAGAAGTTGGACAACTAGCCAAAGAGACTAATGAGCCTAGTTCTTGGTCTTAATTTGGGGTAGAATCCATAGTTTATTTTTTGAAGTTGACATGGACTTTGTCATTAAACGTTGATATTTCTATAATGTTTCCCTCAAACCATAGACATTAGGTTTAATTCCATTTCTCCCACTTTTAATGACATTAGCTATTATGTGGACTATCTATATTGATTTTTCATGTGGTTGATGAGTTTTTTTAAGGTGGTTTTAGATGTGCAATTATTAGGCATACTAACATTGCCATGCAGACACACTTGAGGATACTAATTTGAGGAATGCAACCGCCAGCTGGTCATTACTAAGGAGGAGTTTAAAGGTCAACTGAAGAATGATGGTGGAGATTCCCCATGTAAGCCACATGTAACCACCTTATATTGGTCTCGCACAATGTTGAGCAGCCGCGGGCATTACTGTAGTGTTGAGTCTATGTTTGGACTTGCATATCTGACTAGATTCCCTGCATGTGTCACCGCCCTCCATTCTTTTATTTGCTTTCCCTAAATGGAATCCTCCCAGTTAGTGGGAGTTGACTTCCCTGTTTAGTGGGTAGGATAAATAAGGTTCAGATTCTCCTTCTTCAAGGGTTCAAGAGTTCAAAGGTTACCAATTTGTTGATGTTGTATGTAATAGTTTACTAAGCATTTCAAGACATTCTACTCTTTTATAATTGCATTTTCGCATGAATAAGATGAATTTATGAGTTGAGCATTTGAGTTTACATTAGTTTTAGAGGATGCTCATCCAAGGGGGCCCACTTGGTGAGTAATCTATCTTTTATTTTAGTTAGATTAGTTATTAGATTTTTTTTAGTACTTAGTTCAGAATCTGGCACTGACTGTTCCTGCAGCCACTAGAATTCTATTATGTGACTTTTCATGTTCCTGTAGCCAAAGCAAACATAGTAGTTCCCTGTTTGTTGTTTAGATTTTCATTCTTATCATGCATGTTCAGCATAGTTTAATTGTTGAGTGATGTTCAGCATTTACTTTGTTCCATTCCATGCAATTTACTTTTAGTATTGAATCTTTCTTAGTTGTAGAATGAATATGATGGCTTTGAAGTTCCTAGTGCACATACTGTGCTGACCCATTTCAAGTTCACATCCCTGGATTGACAATTTAAATGTACCTTCATGATGGTTAAAATGGTTATTCAGGTTAGATGTCCAATCTTTGAATCACGGCTATAAAGGCTTAGTTATTAAGATCATTATAGGAGGAAGACATTTTTGGTGCCATTGTTAGGGATGGTGTCAAACTAGGGAGTTCTTTGAAGCCATTGCTAGTTTTCTTTTTGTTGTAGTATTTCTCTTACTGTTTAGAAGTTATAATCCACTATTCTTTCATCAATTCTTTGTGTGAGTTGACTGATGCTGAGTGATATCATATGCATAGAAGAAGAAGAGATGCTTATGGGAGATTCCTTCCTAATAATATAGAACCATTTCAGCTAATAGAGCTTCCAAATCTGCCCAGAAACAAAGAAGAAGAAGAGCCACACCTCTTTGCTGATACATTTCTTGACTTAACCAATTCTAAATTTTCCCTTGAAGATCAAAATCCAGTTGAAGAACCCTTTACTTTGGTACTTCATCAAGCAGGCATGGCTAATGCAAATGGAAATAGGCCTAATAGGCAGAACCAACCAGATTTTCATTTTCCCATTTCTCAACAAAATAAAGTAGACAACCTCAAAAATATCCCTACTTCAGTACTTCCTAAGTTCTATGGACTTGTCACAGAAGATCTTGATACATTCTTGTTTGAGTTTGATATACTCTGCAGAATCTATGACTATACCACTGATGCACATAGGCTTAAGCTATTTCCTACCACTTTGAAATAATTTTCATTAAGATGGTTTATGAGCCTTGGAAGAGATACAGTGGAGACTTGGGAGGACATGAAAACTAAGCTCCTTGAGAAATACAAAGAGTATTACAGGGGAAATGATATGAGAGGAGGGGACATTTTTAGAATGTAGCAAAAGGAAGATGAAAGCTTGGAGGATTTCATTTCAAGGTTTATGTTTTGTTTGCATAAATATCCACACCATGCACTCAATTAAGACTCGCAAAATTTTCTTTTCTTGAGAGTAATTAATGAAAGCTACACTAGTGACTTAGACCTGATGGTGGGAGGAGATGTCACTCAAGTTCCTTGGGAGGATATTAAGAAGATATGCCATAACTATTCTAGGGCAGCCTCAATGAAAGGGAGAGCTTAGCAATCCTCTATGGGTAAGTCATCCACCAGTGGAGTTTCAAGGATAGAGATTACTCATTTGCTGGTAGATTTCAAATGGGATATCATAAAAAATCTAGCTACTCAACTGGATACACTTCAGGCCAAGAAGAAACATGAGGAGGTAGACGCAATGTTGATAGAATATTGCTCTCATTACAGACAAAAGAAGAAGGACTACGAATGCAAGATGGTAGCTAACATTGACAACAAGCAGATTCCACCTGAGTTCAAACCAATTCAGACTAAGGAAGATCAAGTTTACTTTGTTGAAAGGCCATGGGCTCCAAGACAAGGTATGCCACCAGATCCACTATCTTTTATTGGGCCATATTTTAATTCCTATTCATCTGGTAACCAGTAGTAGCCCCCATGTCCATCCAACTATGGAGGATATCTACCACAGTCTTGGGGTAACTCTCCAAATGCTTGGTCAAATTATCAAAATTATGCATCGGTGGCAGCAACCTCAAGGGAATTGGTAGAATTTTCAAGGACCTTGGCAGCCACCTCCAGGAAACTGGAAACAAGCATCCCAATGGAGAGGTGGACAGCAGTGGCTAAATCAGATAACCGGTTACATGCAACCGCCTTCTCAACCCCAGCAACTTGCTTTCATGCCTCCCCCTACTAATCCCAACCCAAATGTTCCTAAACCCACTCAATTACCAACTCAACCCACACCTAACCCAAATAATAAACCACAACAATAGCCTATATACTCTGCTGATACAAATCAATTTCCTACATATGTTGTGAGTTTAAGTAACATACGTTTGCATTCAGGAACCTCTTTGTCAACTCCTTCCACACCCATCATCACTAAGCTTCCCATGGAAGAAGAAGAACCTTTGAATGTTCCCATTCAGTCTAGTGCATGTACAAACCCTGAACCGGTTCCAACCAAACAAATGGCACAAGAGCCACCATTCCCCTAGAGATTGGAAGTTGAAAAACAAAAGGAAGACAAGGAGGACACCACTTTTGACATTCTAGACCATCTGAAGCATATATGTGTCTAGATACCCTTATTCCAAGCCATAAAATGTTTCCCTATATATGGAAAAGCAATCAAAGAAGCATGCCTCAAGAATTCGGGCAGGAAAAAGAAAGCCCCAACTATAGTTCATGTATTGGGATAGCTGGCTGACATCATGCTTGAAAAAGTAACTATCCCCAAGTACAATGATCTAGGTAGTATTGTGGTTGAAGTTATTATCAATGGGACACACATAAATAATACTTTGATTGACTTGGATGCAACAATAAATGTGATGACTAAGGACATCCTGCAACAACTAAACATTGTAAGTATGAGATCCACTCCTATTGTCCTATAGCTTGCTGATAGTTCTGTTGTTAAGCCTGATGTCATAGTAGAGGACCTTGTGGTGATTCTAGATTCTTGGGAGTATCCATCTGACTTCATGATTATTTCTCCTAAAGCTACCCTAGGTGGGTATCCTATCATCCTTGGAAGGCCATGGTTAGTAATAGCAGACACTTATATTGGATGTCGATCAGGAGACATGACCATTTGTGATGGCAGGAGCACCAAAAAGCTTGTTCTTTATCCTCTTGCTCATCCATCCCATGGTAAGGATAATCCTCTATGGCTACATGTAGGTGAAGAGGTCGAGGGAGCTAACTCTGTGATGCAGCTTATGATGTTAGGTAGAATCCCATTCCTACAGCTTCAAGATGAAGATGAAGTGTTATCTAATATAATTCAGAACCACTATGAGATAGAGGAGGTGCCACCCTCTCATGTGTCTAGTTTTTCTGATCCCGTGAGGACACTTCTATTTGCTCTACCTGATCTTCCTACAACCACTATTTTTGCAAACGAACTTCTTGCAACCACTCTTCCTACAAACAAACTTCCTATAGCAATAGGTATGTTCCATACAATGTTTCCATATGAACTTAAGGTACCATGCATTCATGAAACATCTATGATAGGGTTAACTACACAAGTACAGGTGTCCGAGGGAAAAATTTTGAATATTAACAACAAATTGGGAGAAAAACAACAGTTGTCATTGACAAATTTGCTAAAGGCCCACCAAAATGCATTTGCATGGGATTACCATGATATGAAAGGACTAGACCCCAAGCTTTGCACTCATAGGATATATATCAAAGATGATTGAGAATCGGTCAGGTAGCCACAAAAAAGACTCAACCCTGCATTGAGGGTGATTATCAAAACAGAGCTACAAAAGTTGTTAGATGCAAGATTTATCTATCCTATCTCAAATAGCCAGTGGTTGTCCCCATTAGTGATTGTGCCCAAGAAGGGAGGAAAATGGAGAGTTTGTATTGATTATAGATAACTAAGTGTTGCTACTAAGAAACACCATTTTCTCTTGCCTTTTGTTGATCAAGTGTTGGACTCACTTGCAGGAAAGCAGTACCTCTCTTTCCTTGATGGATTTAGTGGCTACAATCAAATTCAAATTGCACCTGAGGACCAAGAGAGAATGACCTTCACATGTTCATGGGGGACATATTCCTATTCAGTACTTCCCTTTGGTTTATGCAACACACCTGCAACCTTTCAGACAGTAGTCATGAGCATATTTTCAGATATCTCTCTTGACTACATGGAAATCTATAAGGATTATTTTACCACCTATGGTGCTGATTTTGATGAAGCATTGGAGAATCTCAAGAAATTATTATAGATATGTAAACACCAAAATCTCTCTTTAAACAGTGAGAAGTGCTTCATGATGATACAGGAAGGTGTAGTTCTTGGCCACCACATTTCTCACAAAGGAATTTAGGTAGATCCTATAAAAATTGAGGTAATTACTAATCTTCCTACACCTGCAAAATAAAAAGATGTTAGGAGTTTCTTGGGACATGTAGGATATTACAAGCATTTCATCAAAGACTTCAGTAAAATAGTAGCACCCTTTTATACTCTCTTAACCAAAGATGTTTAATTTAAGTGGATAGAATATTGTGCCACAACATTTTTTGACTTGAAGGCAACCTTGACTCATGCTCCTGTACTTAAGGGACCTAATTGGGAAATTCCTTTTCACATCCACACTGATGCATCGGATTGTTCTATAGGAGTAGTCTTAGGACAGAAAGAAGGAGCCATTGAAAATGTCATTTATTTTGTCAGCAAAAACTTGCAAGGACCTAAATTCAATTATACAGTAACAGAAAAAGAAATGTTGGTAGTAATTTATGCCTTGAAAAAATTCAAGCACTACATAATAGGCTACCAAATCTTTGTGCACAGTATTCATGCATCCATCATATATCTCATGAACAAACCCCTGATCTCAAGAAGGTTAACCAAATGGTTATTGTTGATGTAGGAGTTTGACATAACCATTATGGACAAACCAGGGAAGGCCAATTTTGTTGCAGATTTTATTTCTAGATTGACCACATCAAAAGACAAACAGGCCATAGATGACTCCTTTCCTGATGAGAATCTATTTTCTATTATTGTGCACACACCTTGGTATGCTGACATAGCTAATTACCTTGTGACAGGGAGAGTTCCTCCTCACTTCTCTCCAAAAGAAAGAAGAGTGCTCATTTAAAAGTCTTTCCCTTTTACATGGATTATTGGATGCTTGTTTTATACTGGACCAGATCGTGTTATGAGAAGATGCGTGAGGGAAGATGAGACATATGAAATTTTTCATGCATGCCATGATGAACCCTGTGGAGGGTATTTTATTTCTAAAAGGATAGCAATGAAGATTTTGAACACAGGATACTATTGGCCTACACTCCACAAGGATGTAGGAAGATATACAAGGAAATGTGACAGGTGCCAAAGAATGGGTAGGCCAACCAAATCAGATGAGATGCCACTCTACCACCAAGTAGTAGTCAGTCCCTTTGACAAGTGGGGATTGAGTTTTGTAGGACCCATTGATCCCCCATCAAATAGTAAGTCTTATATCTTGGTATGCACTGATAATGTAACTAAATGGGTAGAAGTCAAGGCCATGAAACATGCACGAGACAATAAAGTCGCAAAATTTCTTTATGAAGAATTTTTCACACGATATGGAGTGCCAAGAGAAATAGTAATTGGTCAAGGAGCTCAATTTACCTCAACACTTGTTACAACACTAGTCAATGAATATAATGTAAGGCATAGGAAATCTACTCCTTATCACCCTTAGGCCAATCGACAAGTTGAGGTGACCAACATAGAGATTCAAGCCATCCTAACCAAAACAGTGGCCATTCACATAAAAGATTGGGAAAATAGATTATTAGAAGTAGTTTGGGCCTACATAACCACTTGGAAAACTACTACAGGTTTCACTCCATTTGAGCTACTGTACGAGAAGAAAGCTATGATGCTTATTGAATTCGAGCACAAAACTCTTAGAACTGTAGTAGACTTAGGGATGAATGTTTTTGGGGCACAAAAAGAAAGAATCATGCAGCTAAGTGCTTTAGATGAGATGAGGAAGACAACTTTGCACCACACTAAAGTCGTGCAGAATAGAAGAATCAAATGGCATGACAAATTTATCAAAGAGAATAAATTTCAATCAAGTGACTAGGCATTGCTTTATGACTCACGATATCAGGACAATGTAGGAAAATTGTAGAAAAGGTGGCTAGGACCATATGAAGTTGTTGAGGTCTTTCCCAATGGATTTTTTCATCTCACCAACATTGATCCTGTCAGATTCAAATTACTATTCAATGGTCATCATCTCAAATTATATCACAACCAGCTTCCAAAGAAGAGTTCATGTAGCAATTCAATCAACCTGTAGCACACGAGCTTCCTGCAGCCGAAGGCAATGGACCTAGTGTCCCTCCTTCTGGCTAATTAAGGTATGTACTTGTCATAATAAAGACCTACTTTTGTAGAAGTCCATTTCTTCACCCATCCACCCATCTGTACCACCTTTCTCTCTCTTCCATCACTTCATTCCACCTCACATCATTCCACTTCATCATTATTGATAGCTCAATTTATTTCCTCAAAAGGTGAATGGTACATTCTCCATGATCTTTGCAATGTATCCTCCATAAATTCAGGTATGTGCGCATTAATTTCTCTCTTAATTATCTTTTTAGTGCATTCATTTAATCATTGTACGATTAGTATGGACGTTCACATAATTTTCATACCCCCTATCAAATCACTACTGCCATATCGCATGTGTGGACACATGTCCAACTTTAGGTTGGGGGAAAGGAAAGATGCAAGTACATTTCCCACATGGCAGTCCATGATTTGTCTGCATCAATAAATCTAGCTGAGCCGATTTAAAATTTGAAATGAGGAACGACTCGTATCTGTGATGTGACACTAAATTGTCATTGCCATTCCTTTTCATCATAACTCCTTTCATTACCTCATCTTTACCATTATTGACCCTCTCATAATCTTGAATTGTAAAAGGTACAAAAAAATTAGAGAAGGAAAATTCAGTCGACATTGGTGTAGCACAATTTCAGCTAACAAGTGTTGCAAAAAG
Source organism: Sequoiadendron giganteum (assembly GCA_007115665.2). Lineage (NCBI taxonomy): Eukaryota > Viridiplantae > Streptophyta > Pinopsida > Cupressales > Cupressaceae > Sequoiadendron > Sequoiadendron giganteum. The sequence goes on along the minus strand of CM021107.1, from coordinate 360,447,622 downwards.
GAATTTGTTCTCAGACAAGAATTACAGGAAAAGAATTTTGCAGAGTGACAATGATTATAGAAAATGGGAGGTGGACTAATTCAAAATGAGCCTTCGGCTCATGATACCTTATTGTAGGATGCACAGTGCTTGACTAAATTTAGAAACTGTGGCTAGTTGGATTACTTCCTAAATTTGGACGATTTCGATGAAGACATTGCGCTTGAGTTCGCCCAGACATTCTTGAAAGGAAAAGCTACAGTAAAAGGACTGGAATTTGTGGCAACTAAGGAGAGAATTGTAGAAGTTATAGGGTTACCTGCTAATGGTGAGCATTACCCTATTTCTAGAGACGTCGGGTCAAGAAGGTCCATATTCACAATACATGGTGACCCTCCAATCAGCATAGACAAGTAGGGTGCCAAAAGAACCTTTCTACCCGCGTCATGGAAGCAAGCAGTCATCTACATTATTAAGTACCTCACTTGTGAAGGTTGATTCTCAAATTTACATTCAGTGCATTTCAAAATTTTGAGTCACATGAGGCATGGAAGAAGGATAAATGTGCCTAATGTCTTATACAACCTTCTCTCCATCATGGCGACTGAAACACAAAAAGGTAGGGACAACTTTATCTCACACCATTTCCTTATTAAATTTTTGGTTGAAAAATCTTTGTATGATGTAGCACCCGAGATGACCTGGGAGGAATTTGTAAATGTTAATCAATTTAGACTTGAGCAGCCGCAACCTAGGGCTTTTACCTTAGACACATAGGTCTAGCAAGAGATTAAGCACGGCTGAAGCCACCCCTGGTGCTTCAACCTCTGGTGTTCGCTCTGGTATGAATTCTCCTACAGAAAAAGGGGCCATAGACATTAGTTCCTCTGAAACAAGGGCACTCTGGAAAAGAAATTTTTTCATCGAAATCTTATGATGATGATCCACTAGAAACCCTAGCAGAAACTAGGGCACAGAAGAAGAAGGTAGAGAGAGGAAAAAGAAAATCCAAAACCCAGCCTATGGAAAGAGAGGTGTCGAGTCCTAAGAAGAGAAAGGTTTGACGCTATTCATCCTACAGCCAAAGGAAAATGTGAATCCCTCTCAAGAAATCAAAACCAGTGGTTTATATGCCTTCACGGAAAAACCCTAAGCATGGAAGGACATCACATGAGAGCACATAAGCCCCAATGGGGCAGGAAAATGTCAAAGAAAAAGATGTATTCGAAGAGGTAGAAAAAATGACCCAAGTGGATCTTGCTGCCATTATTGAGGAAGTTGAATTTCAAGAACATGAGGAAAATCCGGAGTTCCTGTAGCAAGACCAAGAGTTAGATCAGGAGTTCCTACAGTAACTACAGGACAAGAAGATGTCATGCAACAAGAAGTGGGAGAAGAAATTTTACCTTCTCGGTCTGAGCCAGTTAGACAGCCTGAATCTATGCAAATAGTGCTATATGGGGCACAACCATCAACAAAAACCCTAGTAGGAATTCATAATCCTCCTAATTTTTTAGTGCATACAACAATTTTAAATTTATGGAAAGAAATACAAAGGTGAGAGGTGTTAGTTTTAGGATTAGAAAAGAAAACAATAAAAAATGCAACACATAAGACAATGAACACAACAAGATACCCTGGGAAAACCCTCCTACTCGAGGGAGAAAAACCCAACAAATATATCACTTATATATTCAGGAATAAGAGCATAAATTTGCTTACAAGTCAGGCCCAACACAAGGCCAGATTTGATACAATGAACAATAGCACCTCTCCTAGATGCGAAGATACAAAATGAATATGTTTCCCCTTGAAACTAATTTGTTGTCACAATATGATGATCTGTTGATCAAGATAATGATCTTCTACACAAGTGTGAACTTCACAATATCAAGATTCACGGCTCAAGATGATAATCTGTTGCACAAGTGCGAACTTCACAATCTGCTACTCGAGATGATGATTTGTTGCTCAAGTGTGAACTTCTTCTAGGAGTGCGAATATGAAAATGAATGAACTTGATGATTAAAATGAGAAAACTCCACCTTGTATAAATACAAAATAATGTGACTCTTCAAGTAGGTCAGCCTCATAGCAATAATAAAGAAATAAATATTATTTCTTTAATGAAGTCAGCCCAATTAATTATTCACAATAGTTAAATATTATATTAGGTGTCAAGTGAAGCACCTCTTCACTTTAATAAATAAATGAATAGCCATTAGGCTATATGAATTTATTGTTCAACAATCGAGGCAAAAGTATATAGCCTGAAGCTACAACATCAACACTTCCTCTTAGCTAAGGAGGATTACTTTTGATACACATTGTCATGGAATCTCACAACATGACACCCACAATGGCTACACCCATATGCGGAAGGTGGTCATCACGGATTCACTCAATCATGATATCAACCATCATGGATACTCTCATGTATGGTAAATCATATGTGCACAAGTGCCCATCACGGAGTCACTCAACATGATGTCATCATCTCAACATGACATTCACCATGGATACTCCCAAAGGGTGAATAAACACAAGTACAAGAAAATCATCACGAACTCTCTCATGTGATGTTGTCATGGAGTCACTCAACATGAAATCCACCATGGCTACTCCCAAAGGGTGGAAACAAGGGCTTACACCTCAAATTTCTCTAACAGAGAAAGATGCATTAAAGCAAATTACAAAAGATCACTGAAGCTAAGTCTCCCTCTTATCTAGGGCTTCATTCTCTACAATACCAAGCTTGTCTCGAAATTACACAAACTTTAATCTGGAGAGAGGCTTGGTGAGAATGTCTGTCATCTTCTCATCAGTGCTAATGTATCTCAACTAGATTGCTTTCCTCAATAACATATCTTTGATATAATGGTATTTGATCTCAACATGTTGGGTTCTATCATGAAACACTGGATTGATAAAAAGATTCACACAACTTTGATTATCACAATGAATGATAGTCGACTCCAATGATTATCCAAACAATCCTACAAGGAGCTTCCAAAGCCACACTGCTTCTCAAGTTGCCACACACATTGCAATGTACTTGGCCTCTATGGTGCTCAGTTCCACTGAAGACTGCTTCCTGCTACACCAGGAGATCATCACAAACCCCAAACTAAAACAACATCCAGAGGTGCTCTTCTGATCAGTAACACACCCTTTCCAAATCAATATAACCATGCAGCTTCAAGACCACACCAAAAGAATATCTCAAGCCATACCAAACTGTGCCACGTAAGTATCTCAGGATATGCTTTGTTGCAACTAGGTGTATTTTCCTTGGTTCACACATGAATTGACTAAGTGCACTCACTACATAGCAAATATTTGGTCTAGTATTGACTAGATACATCAATGTTCCAATCAACTGCATGTACATAGTACGATCCACCAGATCTGAACTAGTTGCAGCCTCTCTTGACTTCTAAAAATTGGTTTCCATAGGTGTAGACATGGATTTGCAATCCATCATACCAAATCTCTTCAAGATGTCTATTTTATACTTCCATTGACTTAGAATGATCTCATTAGGCCTTTGTCATACTTCTAAACCAAGGAAGTAATGCATGTACTTAAGATCCTTCATTTCAAATTCAGTAGCTAACTCCTTTCATTTGATAATGAGGTGTTCTTCTCTAGTAAGAAATAGATCATCAACATAGAGAACCAAGATCAACCCCTCACCATTAATTACCCTGAAATATAGGTTTGAATCATCATCATTCTTGGAGAAGCTCAAGCTCAGCAAGTATCAATCAATCATCTCATACCAAGCACGAGGAGCCTGTTTAAGGCCATACAAATCCTTCTTCAATTTGAAAACATGAGACTCCTTCCCATGAACTTCAAAGCCATCAAGTTGCTCAATGTATACTTCTTCTTCAACTAAACCATTTAGAAATGTTTTCCTCACGTCCATCTGGTGTAACTTCCATCCTTTAGTTGTTGCAATGACAATGATAGTCTTGATGGAGGTATAATGAGCAACTAGAGAAAATGTTTCATCATAGTCTATTCCCTCTTTCTGAGAGAACCCCCTAGCCACAAATCTATCCTTGTACTTCTCAATGCTTCCATCAGTCGCATGCTTGATCTTGAAAAGCCACTTAGAAGATACAACAGATTTTCCTTCTGGTCTAGGTATAATGTCTCAAACATTGTTCTTGAGGATAGATTGATATTATTCAGCCATAGCATCTTTCCATACTTGCTGACTTGAAGCTTCCTCAACACTGGAAGGCTCAGATTCAATCATTTGACTCATCAATGCAACATAGTTTGAAAAATTCTTAGGTCTTTTTCTTTCTTTGAATGTTCCTCTAGGGGCTGAAAACTTTTCTGCCTCCTGCATTGCTTTCCTAGCCCATAGAGGTCTCTTTCTACCAATAACAATGTTGATAGACCCATTAGTAGGTTCCAAAGGCTCAAGTGGATCATCATCGTCTTTTGAATCAGTAGCCTCCCTCTGAATCTCAGGAGTTCTTGCATCAACCTCCTGACCTCCTCATCCAAGGTTGCCTCTGTTGGTTTGATAGACTCCCTCTGAAGGTTAATTCCTCCTCTTCGAAGAAACTGATCACAGTGACAAACTGAATAGGTTCTTCCTCTTCAAGAGATGTCTTCAGCCACCAACTCGGTCCCATGGCTACAAGTTGTGTCTCCATTCTTCAACCTACAAGATGCATCAAGCTCTTCTTCTCTTGCAATAAATCTCTTACGCTTCTTGGTCTGTCCTGAAAGCATTAAGGAGAGATTACTAATAGTTCATAAAACTCAACTATCTCAAGGAGAAATACCTATGCTAGAAGCATATATGATTTACTATCTCAATGTTATAACATAAATTAATAAATACATAAAAATTCATGAATATTATTCAATCATTAAATACTTATCTCATTGAAATTAGAATCTTGTACGCAGAAAATGAGGGATCGATATTGTCAAAAAATGATCACAAAATCTGCTCTCTCTGCCCTTTTAGTGGTGTCGATCACTGCAAGTCAGCCCTTTGCTTTAGTAATGACAACATTCAACTCTTTTGTTTGTCAACATTCCAAGAAAACTCTGGAACATCAGTAGCCATAGGAACAACATATGTATATCTTGCAACCGTAGCAAATTTCCATGAGAGTGGCATTCCCTTTCCCCCAGCTAACTATTGATTGCCTTTATCCTTAATTTAAAAGCAAAAAGAATCATGACCTCTTTTCTCTATTTTTGATGTAACATGTACAGGAACATTTGGAGGTGCATCCTCTGCAATACTCTGTAGATGAGTACCAAACACAACTTTGGTTGTAGCAAATTGAACAAGCTAAATAAAATCATCAGCCCCTATAGTCACTTTATCATTATGTAGATCAGCTTCAATTCTAGATTCATGATTAGACCCTTCACTAGAAGTGATCTCTTCATTCTTCACTTTATTAATATCCTAGATTAACTGGTCAAAAATGCCTGAGATTATGTCCATGTTTGCTCGTTCTGGAGTTGCAATTTTCAAAACCTTGAACTTAAGACCCGACGACCCAGCTCTAAGAAACTTCAGAAAATTTTTGAGTCCCTCATCCTCCAGTTATGTATCATCAGTCTTCTCCATGTCTATTTCTTGTTCTTATCCAAATGATTAAAAGAATCCAGATTACCCTTCAAATTGCTTAACTAGATCTGATCAGATCTTTTCTTAGACCTGCTTTGATACCATGTTAGTTTTAGGATCAGAAATTAAAATAATCAGAAAATGAACACCACAAGATACCCTGGGAAAACCCTCCTACTCGAGGGAGAAAAACCCAGCAAATATATCACTTATATATTCAGGAATAAGAGAAAAAATCTGCTTACAACTCAGGCCCAACACAAGGTCGGATTTGATACAATGAACAATAGCACCTCTCCTCGATGCGAACATACATAATGAATATGCTTCCCTTGAAATTAATCTCTTGTCACAATAAGAAGATATGTTGATGAATATAATGATCTTCTGCACAAGTGCAAACTTCAAAATATGAAGATATGTTGCACAAGTGCGAAATTCACAATTTGTTGCTCAAGATGATGATTTGTTGCTCAAGAGCGAACTTCTTCTAGGAGTGCGAATATGAAAATGAATGAAGTTGATGATCAAAATGAGCAAACTCTACCTTGTATAAATACAAAATAATGTGACTCTTCAAGTCGGTTGGCCTCATAGCAATAATAAAGAAATAAATATTATTCCTTTAATGAAGTTGGCTCAATTAATTATTCACAATAATTATATTATATTAGGTTCCAAGTGAAGCTCCTCTTCACTTTAATAAATAAATGAATAGCCGTTAGGCTATATGAATTTATTGTTCAAAAATTGAGGCGGAAGTATGTAGCCCAAAGCTACAACATCAACAAGAGGAAGAATGGAAAAAGGAAAAGCGAAGATTGAAAAAGGAAATTCAAGAGAGGGATGAAATTATCGAAGAAAAGAATGAGGATATTGCCTCTCTAAAAGAGAGGGTGGCTAGCATTGCAACCCTTGTGCCATAGATTTTAGAATGTATAGCACCTCCAAGAGTTTATGCTCTGTACCTAAAGGAAAATAATCTCTCTTTTCAGCTATCAAAACACATCTCAGGTTTGAATCCCTCAATTGAGACCCCCACTAAATTTTTCAATTCTTATAGGATTGATTCCCCTGAAATGAAGAATTTGTTATGTGAGTTTTATTTACATAATTTTTTTGTAACTCAATACCAAGGCTGGAACCCATTGTTGTATGTTGGAGATATCCAATTAAGAGCATTCATGTCTTGGGTGAAAAATGATATTAGCTGGGGAGAGCAATACAATCCTTATAGGAAGATGGAATCCAATATCCCTTTGGCCATTAGAGCAGAAACAAGAAACCCCAAGGATATTTACAAAGACTGGAATATAATTATTTTAAGGCCTAGTTATGGTAACAGAATTATGCCTTGGATTGAGGTAGTTTATAGTGAATATGAGGTAAGGACTACAGAAAAATAGGACACCATGAAAGGATATATATCACAAATATGGAACACTTTGACTGATGAGCTGAAATAGGCTAAACCTCATTCCATCTAGAACTATCATGCAGCAATAAAGAGGATAGAAAGGTAGGGAGAGCAAAGGCTCGAGAGTGGCTTCCCTTGACTTTTCAACCACCTATCCTCTTGTGGTATGTTCCAAATTTCATATTTTATCATTATGATATTGTTGAAGAAAGGAAAAGATGGAAAAGACTTGACAAAATGGGAGGATTCTACTGGGACCCTGACTCGCACTCAATAGACACTTATATGGGACCCTGACAAGCATCTCATGGGTAGATGGAGGGGTATGTACTATATGGATTTTTTTATCATTTACGACATCTTGTATAGATAGAATGGTGCCCATTATATCATTGTAGTAGCTTGGAGATACAAATTCTTGATCTTGGTTAATATTGGAATTGCTTTCAACATGCTTTGGATCAAGTTCTTGACATGGGTCAATTTCAAAGGGTGGATTGCTTATAAAGGGTTCTTGGATATCTTCATTAGGAATGGGAAGTGGCTTGATATCCTCTTGAGCTTTGAGTGGATTTGGATCAAGTGTAGAGCTATGGATTCTTTCAATATCTGTAACCATGAGGTCAAAGGACGTCAATATTTCTTGGGAAGGACCATTGCTAGACCTTGATGGAAGATGTTGATCATGCTTAAGAAAAAAATTTTGAGATGTGTCCTCTAACTCATTAGCTGATGTAGAGACATTTTCAACATGATCATTGGTCGAAGGATCTTGATCATTATTTTCAAAGATTTTGGTGGGAATCTGTTGCAAGCTCTGCTATGGGAGTAAGGCCTGCGTTTTCTACTGAGCCAACAACACTTGTTGTTGGTCATTTTGTTGTCGTGGCAACAATGCTTTTTTTTTGGCTTGTTACTGTGCTACTTGTTGATACACTTGTTGTTGGTCATTTTTTTGTTGTGCCAACAATGCTTTTTTTTTGGCTTGTTGTTGTGCTACTTGTTGATACACTTGTTGATGGATTGCTTGCAATAGTGCCCAGAATTGTTCTTGCGCCTAGCGAGCCTGGTGTTGGGCCTGAGCTTGAGCCTGTGCTTGTTAGGCTACTTCAGCTACTTATGCAGCTTGTGCAGATTATTGGGAGGCTAATTGCACTTACGCTTGTTGAGCAGCTAACTGTGCAACTTGTTTGTTTTGGAGCACTTTTTGGAGGGAAGCTTGTCGAACGGCTTGCAACAAAATCGAGAATGAATTTTCCATGTTATGTTTTGTTGGTGGTGGTGGTGGATTGGTAATGGTTTTGATTTTTGGTGTTGCTTGAATGGTTTCCACCTGTTGTTGCGATATCGATGGGAAAATGGGAGGATTTGATATGATGCTTTGGTTTATGATTGGAGTGTTGCTCGGATTTGGTTGATTGATGGTTGGTAAAGGGGGAAGACTCATGCCTTGGTTGTTTGGTTGTAGATTTGTAAGTTTTGACTTTGATTTAAATCTACCAAAGGGAAAGATGTTCCAAAATTTATATTAGGAAAACTCACATTTGTTGTACCATTGAGGCTTGTATGAGACAATGATCCCATGTATGGATTGTATAAATGTGAGTTTTGATAATCAATTGGCATGTAAGGCTTGGATAGTTTGGTTGAATTGGACTACTCATGATGGAGGAATCAAGTTTATATTACATGTTCCTCTTGTGTTTTGACCTTGCTGACCTATGAGGGGTTTAGGACCAATTATGAGATGAAGGATGAAAGGGGTGAATGATATGGGTGTTTAAACTTTTAGGAACTTTGGATCAATGCTAGACTTTAGGATTTGTTTTGATTTTATTTTGATTGTGGATAGTTTTACTAAGTGTGTTAAGTCAAACAAATATGATTATGCACTTGTAAACCCTAGGAAGTTGTGTTATCCTAGAGAAAACATGTATGCAAGAGGATAATTTGGCTAGGTGTGTTAAGCCAAACAAGGTGATGTTGATTTTTCCTAAAAGTCTAGCATAAGTGATGTTTTCAAAGTTCCAAAAGTTGTTGGTGAAATAGAATTTTGATAAATGTTTGGATTGGGTGAAGTGTTTGACTTGATCCTAGATGAACCTAAGAGGACCTGCTTACAAGACCAAGGTAATGAAGAACATGATTTTCCCTAATAGTATTTCAAACCAAGAGATCAATGTTCGCATTAAAACAAAATGACTCAAAAGGGACCAAGCACATGTGTGGTTCAATTGTTTGTTATCTTTCTTAGGTTTGATTATTTTTATCACAAACACTTTCTTGATTATATTTCAAACTAAATGTCCAATATCCTAATTTTCTTTCATCCCACAAAGTGCATTATGTGGAAATCAAGGCAAATTTTTCCTAGTGTTGACTTTGGTGAAAACAAATGATGATTAAACCTAAGTACTTAGAAACCTCTAAGGATATAATCCCTAGGGAAAGCAAGAGCACTTAGATTCATCAAAGGATATTTGTTTCCTCAAAGGGTTTGAAATTTCAAAGCTTTTGTGAATGTTTGTTTCTCAACTTTTTAGAACCAATCAAGGTGTTTTGATTTCAATAACATGCACAACCCTAGACTGAAAAGATAGTATTTGTTGGGTTCCCACTCGGACGAATCCAGCTGCGCATATTCAGTGTGGATGATTAGATGTTTGACCAAACAGGCTCCCCCTTACAGTGCACTCACTTCTCGGTTCAATCAAGCATCAGTACCCATGAATCTCCCATGGCATACTTTTTATCTCTACAACAGAACCGCATGTATAACACGGGGCGGCTTCAAAGGACATGACCTTTTGCACCATCAAATAGATAATATTTGGCCTTTTCTAAACAAGAGGTTTTAATTCGAGCATTTCATTCATGGGGGACTATCCATGTGGTGAGAGACCATTGTTGCCCTTCTCGTCAAAATAATCCTCGTGATTCTTGAACTTTCCTCAAGAATCCACACTTATATACCGGTTGGAAGTCTCTTGGCTTTAGCGTGTTCCCGGTTGGGTGGTTCCCTTGGGTGATTATTTTTTCCCACAAGGCAGGCCCTCTAAGATAAACAATATCAAGCTAGCATATCCCGTAGTTCAATCAACCTTTATTGAAAAACAAAAGGAGAACACTCGCAATATACCGTGCTCACATTCGCATGTTTGGTTCAATTTTAATTCCAAAAATGAAATGTGGAGGCAATTATTTTATTCAACTTAAAATCACCAAAAGAACTTTTGATTCTCAAGATCGCCGTGAGCCACGAGAGAAGCGCATACGCCCTTTTGATGATATTAACTTGAATACATAATTATAAAACAAAATAGCACTTGTTCATTTTAAACCCTCAAAGCCAAATGAATTCTTTTTAAAGCACCAATTCAAATGTGGAACTTGCCTTGTTCAAATTTTAAACCTCAACCAAATCTAGTAAGATTGTTTCTAAGGTTTTTTTAAGCCCTTTGTTTGCAAAAAAAAATAAAAATTGAAAGAATTTGTAATGTTCTTTTTAGGACCCAAATGAAATTTAGTGTTTCCTAAAGCATAAACTAAACAAATCCTTAGAAAGGGATTATAAGTTTTCCCAAAGTGTCTAAAAACACTTGATACAATGAGATGATAACATCATAAAGAACCCTTGGCCTTCATTTTTCTTCCTTCACTTTTGATCAAGAAATTTTTTTTTTTGGCAGTTTTCAACAGTTATTAGATTTTTTCATTTTTGGTAATTTTGCATGAATGACTTCGAGAGTCCTATTTTTTCCCAAAAATTTTTTCAAACTAAGATAGAATGAATTGCCAACTAACATATGAAATTGGAAAGATGGGTTTTGAGTTATTAACATAAATAACTTTTAAAAAACTAGGAAAAAACACTAAAATGTCATTTTGAGGGCCAAGATGTAAGTTTCAAGCCTCGAAAATGTGTCAAAATGACCACCAATCCATCTTTGATAGGTTGGCAAACCACATGCCACCTCATAATAAAATCGTCTATAAAATTTCAGTCAAAACCCACATCCGAGTCAAAATTTATGACCTCGGGAAGTTCCTGCATCACAAAAAATGTTAAAAAAAATCAGAAATCTGCAGGTGCAGTGTAGTTAGCAAATGCGACACAATTTGGAAATACCATGGCATAGTTTGGAAAATCAACAGCGCAATATAGCACTGCACCTAGACAAAAAGCGGCGCTCTGTATAAAACAAGGACCTCAAAAGCGACGGAGTTCAAAAATTCAAAATTCTTAGGCAAAAAACGGATGCGGCGCAGTTTGGATTTTAATGCAGTGCAATATGGCATCGCGTCTCTACAGGCGGCACGATATAGCGTCACGGGAATGGGTGCGGCGTAGTTTCCTGTGTCCTACAAAAAAATAGAAAAAGCATAGAATTTCCAAGAAAAACGTGATTAAAACTTGAGATTCGCCCTCCTTCTAGTGCCAAAATGTGAACCCCAATCCTATTCCTGCATAGACATGACAAAAAAACACATTAGTTAGTTGATATGCAAGATAAAAGAGGGATTCCCCATGAAATCCATTCACAAATACTCAAAATATGTAAAACAAGAACAAACATGAAATATAGATGAAATCCTAAACTAAGCAAATGCAAACTCTTGATCCCATGCGGGAGTTGGTGTCAATTGATATGTCAAAATTAGCCCTTTCCCAACTCCTTTGTAAGCTTTGTGATTTGATGAGTGATTGATCCACTTTGTTGATGAAGAACAAGATGAGTTCTTGAGAAAACCTGCAATAACCTAGCTAAGATCTTGCATTGAGGATGAAGTTGAGCAGAGTAAGTTTACTCAAGTTGTGGATGATAGAATGAAAGGAAGAGTCTCTCATTTATAGACTTCCAAAATGGAACAGAGAGTGGAATTGAGCAATGTGGGATCATTCAACATCCAATGTCCAAGTGTCACTTGTCAAGATGTGAATGGTTGAGGAATGAGCACATTTTGGTCAATGTGCATGATAAATGCCATTGGATTCAAATTTGAAAATTGAATGTGACATGTTGGATGGAGAAGGAAATGGAGTTAACTTCACTTGGCTCAAGGCCAAGGACATGTAAGAGGCATTAAATGCCTTGTTGGAAGGACCAAACCCACTTGAATTTGAATTCAAATTTGAGGGAATATTCCCCTTTTATGCCATGTGAGGGAAAATAGGAGATTTAATAAATGAATTAAATCTATTTTCATGTGCAAGTTGCATTCTCTAAAGGATTTTAGTGATTGAGATTAAATTAATCAAGATTTGATCAATTTAATGCGACATTAGATGATTTGACAATTTTGACTCAAATTTATGAGTTGATTTAAATCAAGAATTAAAAACAAAATGATTAATTAAATAAATGATTTTGATTTATTTAACTAAGTGGGAAAATGTTAGATTAAATCAAATAAGGTTTAATTTATTTAATTTAATAAGAGGACTTTAGAGACTTTAATCAAATAAAATGATTCACTTAATTAAACAGAGACATAAGGTTAATTAAATTAAATTGATTAATTTAATCGGTGGAGGAGAAAGACTTAATTAAAATAAATAATGATTTATTAAATTAAGAGACAGAAGATGATGAAAATATGTGAGTATGATTTAGGAGGAAATGTCATTAGTAATTAGGATCAAGTGTGTCGAACCAAATTGTACATTTCCCATGTCTAAATTTACATTGTGGCAAGGGTATAGAATCATGTATTGCTTCAGGCAAGTTTGGATTTTGATTTTATATGTTGTTTTTTTCTTCTTTAGTTTGTAACATTCGACCAATAGCATGGCATCTATGCCTATACTCTTTAGCATTTTGATTTCATTTCAATCTATTTTTAATTTGGGTTTGTGTAGGAGGAGGTTTGTCAACTATAGGTTTCTTTTCTTCCCTTAGGGGAGGAACGGAAGGAACCATAGGTGATTCTTCAACCACTTTCTCTTTGACTTTGTAAACTTGTTTGACTTTAGGAGGAACAAAAGGATTATTTTGTTTGTCTTGTGGTCTCTTGTATGAAATGTGTTAACGCAAGATTTTGCAGGGGGCAACAGTCTTATGGGAAACTTAGCTACTGGGGGACATAGTGCGCTTAGCTAAGTGACCTCCGGATTTTTATCAAAGTTGGCTCTGCGTTTTTAGTGGGGGATGTAAAAGGTTTAGAAAGACAACAAGAAATATTAAAATCTAGACTAAAGGCGATGTGCCAAATCATGAATGAAACCACATGGGCACAGTGTCCAAAGCAAAGGCTCGAACCATAAATTGTTGTCTATCAAATAGATTATCCTGAAACACTTAAGACATAAGAAATACCTTTAAATTGTATAGCATAACCTCATACAACTTCGGCCAACACAAAAGAGTTCAAACATGGTATGTATTTATTAAGCTATAAAATATTACAAAAGCTGAAGAACAGGCATTCATATGCTATAGAAAAATAACAGCACAATTTAATAGTCTTATCAAATGCATGAAAAATAGAAAGGCCGAAATGATTGGCACAGTCTGCAAACTTCAAGTTCAATAAAACTATTATAGAGGTTATTCCCAGTGCTCAGGAAGTTTTTATCTATCCAACAACCTAACAAAAGAGAAAAAGAGCTACTTAAATAAGCCAGCCCACAGCCTGAAAGCCACATTGAGAAAGATTCCCTGGCAGAGCATCGACATTCCAAAACACCTCGAGCCGGCACCAAATAGGGAGATTGCCCAGCAGCGTGCCAGAAAATCCATCCTCTAAGAAAAGAAGGCCATGTAGCAATAGCAAAGGACATGCGGCATTGAAGAAGAAAAAATGGTGACAAGAGAGAACAAACGGCACAGGCGGCAACTCCCAGAAAATTTGTGCACAAGAATACGCCACACGTTGAAAAAATGGAGCCTGGCAAAATAATGAGGGATGCCCCAATGAAAATCTCTAAGAGGAAGCCACGTGGGTGACGTCGAGTGAAGATAACTACAAAGTGGGCCCAGCTCGGTAAACGGCAAGAGAAAGCCACGCGTCACGCACACAGAACTCGGTAGAGGCAAAGTGATATGGAGTGGCAAGAATCTCCATTAGGAGGCCACGTGGAAAATGTCGAGAAGTTGTGAGTGATAAAAGAAAAGGCAAAGCCGCAAAGGAAAGATAACCGTGAAAGCTAACGGTTCATGAAATAAAGTTCACAGTTTGGCAACTCACAAGGACATTTCTCCTGCGAAATGAAGAACCCCAAAAACCTTGGTTCAGCATCCCATTATCGCTCACATCTTAGAGAGGATAGCTTACAAACCGGTCGAGACCTCATTTGATGGTGCAGAGAGGGATCACAAATTTTTGTGCACCAATTTGAGATCGATGATTGCCTTAAAAGGCAATCCACTAGATACCTTCGCCTACAATTCAAGCTGGAAAAAGAGTTACGCGAGTTGATGCACAAATACCTTCAATATTCTGGGTGATCGAAGACTGATCAAAAGATTGGAAAACATAAAGGTCCTACTTCTTCTCTTCAATCCTTGCAATTATGTGCTCAACACCTGCTACCGCCTGATCTGCGATGAAGGGCGAAGGGAGGCCTCGCTAAGTTAAGTGGGAAAATTTTGCCTCCATGTCACTAGTAATTTGGTTCAATTTGGCTCTGCACTTTGCTACATGTTGGATGACCTCATGCATGGAAATGAGAATGTTCACGCCCATAGCCATCATTGTTCGATCTTCAATACCTACGTCACTCAGAGCCTCATCGAAAGCCATATATAGCTTGCCCAATAAAAGCCTAGCCTCCGGAACTTTATAGAAAGTCATGTCCTACACCTGTTGTATTGTTTCACTAACTGTTCCACATAGGTCGGTTGTCTATGCCATAAACTTCAAGGTCGGCTGCAAAGTAAGGCATAATGCCTTGACCTTATCCCAGTATGATGCGTATAACTTCTTGGCAATTTCCAACAAGTTCATCTATGGTGCAGGAGGTTGGGCTCTCAAAATATCTAACTCTACAATTCTGCTGCCCAGGTTTGCCCTTAGCTCTTATAAGCTTTCGTCCAAAGTGGACAGTTGACTCCTTAAAGTGGAAATTTCCTTCTCTTTCTCTTCCAAGACCGATTCGGCCTATTTCCTTTTTTCAATTTTTGACTCTAGAGCGGAATTCATCTCATTTACCTCATCATTTGTGCTCTGTCAAAGTTGCTTCATTTCATCATCCCTCTGCTTCAAATCGGCATGTAGAGTTACCTCGTTCACCCGGTATTGCTTAATTTCATTTTGTAGGGCCAGAACGATGTCCGCGCCCAAAGCCTAAAGCTCCTTCACCTTGCCCTCCAAATAATTCTTCTCGGACAGTAGGCAGTTAATTTCATTTTCCTGGGCGTTATACTTGTTTTCCCAAATATCAACCTTGCCTTTCAGCTCCTTCAATTGCTCCTCCTTTTTTCTTGCTTGGCGATTGAGCTTGAGGTAGTCAGTGGTTACTACCCTCTGAGTCTCCTCCATTAGCTCAACCTTATCCTACAAACAAGCCTGATGCAAGTCCACCCCAATGGTGTTGACAAAATAATCACTCAATAGCATTTCTCTGACCGGTTTGATCACATTGGGGGTGATCTTTGTAAACATCAGTGAATTTCGAATTTCATGGAATATTGTTCGCAAAAGAGGATTTGCCTATCTACCCATATCCTTTTATCTTCTTTTTTGAATTTGGCTTGCGCGGGCACTTTTATTTGCATCCACCTGCAAAAAATATTCTTGGGAAGAAATACCCAGTCCACCAACAAAAGGAAATTCCCGAGGGACTGCTAGTGGGAAGGAAACCATGTTCAGTGCGTCGGTGGACTTGCTAGGCCTCGTAATAGCTACCGGGAAGAAGGGTGGAATAAATTGGCCACTCAGAGATGGTGTTAATACTGCATGAAGAAAGGTTAGGGAAGCACCAACTAAAAGGTCGGGCCTCGGGGATGAAAATTGTTGGATCATAAGGTCAGGATTGGCGACCAATTGTGTTCCAGGGGTGGAATGAAAAGCAGGGGATGGAAATGAAAAACTGAGAGGGAAAATATTTGACTGCCTCGAGTATCTAGCAATAGAAATAGCTAGTGAAGATGAAATAGCAGGAGAAAATGAGGAGGAGACCAAACACATAGAAGAGAGAGAAGAGGGAGGAAATAATACCTAAGGTTCTTGAAGAACTACAGCTGATACCACTACTTCTTCCTGCTGCGACTCCTCCTCTCCAACAAACTCTCTTGTTTGCGGTCGATTCTCCGAAATAACCTTTTGTCTACGACTGGAACTCCTTCGCCTCTTCCTACTTAATCTAGAGGAGCTTGAAGGATTTGACGTTTGTGTGTGTGAAGAGTCCTTCTGCTGCGAATGTTGTCTACTGATAGTTGCTTCATGTGTTGGATCTTTTTTAGCGACAGAGGCGTGTTGGGTTACCTCCTCCCTGGGTTATGTTGCAGCTCTTCCTTTCTCATAGTACTTCTTTGAAACTAAAGGGTTTGGGGAGTTCTCACTATCTGAATGCTCGTGCACCCAGATGTCGTCAAAATGATTGTCTGACTCAACCTTCTGGAAAAGGTTGCTTGTTGTCTTTATCTCCTGCCTATATATCCAAAAGTCTCTAACCCTTTCGAACTTCCATCTGAGCCTACTTAATTGGCTACATAGGTACAGGCTCATCTTCTGGTTTTGGTTGGACTTCCCCACAACGTGGTAAAATTTTTACAATAGCGGTTGCCCTTCTTTAGTAGGAAAATATTCAAGGCCTACATAAAATTTCAAATTCCCCTCTTCAACATTTCTCCGAGGGTCTCAGAATGGCTGAGGCTGGTGTGGAATTTTTATGCCAATCTCTAACAGATTGTTTCTTGTGTTATATTGTCATGTGTCATTGATAATTACTAGTCCATGACTACCCAACTTAGATCTAGTACAATACCTCCAAGGGTAAGTGCACCAATCTGTGACACAATTTTGATGCCAAATTGCAAAAAAAACCCGTAATAGGCCATATTGCACTCGCCAAATTTGAAAAGCGCCACTTTTGGCGAGCACCAAATTTGGCGCTCTCCAAACAGCTTTACAATTTAGCGAGCGCCAAATGGCTTGAATTTTGCAATGAATTTTTGGAATGCAATTTTCTAAACTCTTTTATTTTCGCTTTCTCTTCCAAGGAAACTATATACATGAAATAAACATTCAAGTATAAGTTTACATTTACATATGGACATTTACTTTCTTATACTTTAAGTTATATTACATGTATATAGGCAGGATGTTTGAGAGTGGTTTCAGATCTCTAGGAATTATAATGCAAATTCTAGTTTTTGGAAGATCTTAAAAATTTCAGACTTAGTCAAATTTCAGTAATCAGCAATTCAAATTTCAGTAATCAGGAGGTCAAATTTTAGTAGTCAGCAAATTGTATCAACTTTCTCTCTCCTCTCTACTCTCTATCTCTCCACTCCCTCTCTCTCTCCCTTGCTCTCTCTCTCTCTCTCCCCTCTCTCTCTCTCACCCCTCTATCTCCTCCCTACATCTGCCTCCCCCTCCCCTCTCTCTCTCTTTACCTACCTCTCCCTCCATCACTTTGTATCTCACTTATGTCTCCCTCCCTAACTCTTTCCCTCTCTATCTCACCACTCTCTCTATCTATCTCTCTCACACACACACAAACCTATATCTCCCTCGCTAACACTCCCTCTCTCCATCCTTCCCTCTCTACTTCTCTCTATCTCTCCTCTCCCTCCCTCTCTCGACCTCACCCTCCCTCCACTTCTTTTTGTCTCTCCTCCCAATCTCTCTCACTATTGTCCCTACCTCCCTCCCCCTCTTTCTCTCTCAATCGATCTTTTTCTCTATATCACCATTATCTCTCTCTCACTCACACACACCTATATCTCCCTACCTATCCCTCCCCTCTGTACTCTTCATCTCTCCTCTCACTTTCCCTCTCTATACATACCTCTCCCTCCATCACTCTCTCTCTCCATCCCTCTCTCTCACTTATGCCTCCTTCCCTACCTCTTTCCCTCTCTACTCTCTATCTCTCCTCTCCCTTCCTCTACCTACCTCTCTCTTTGTCTCTCCATCCCTCTCTTTCTCTCTCACTCTCTCCTCTCTATCTCACCATTATCTCTATCTCTACCTATCACCTCCTCCTCTCTAAATCACCATTCCCTCTCTCCCAATTTCCCTCCTTCCCTCTCACTCCCTCCTTTCTAAATCACCATTCTCTCTCTATCCCATTTTCCCTTGTTCCCTCTCTATGTCTCACTTATCCCTTTCTATCTCTCCCTCCCTCCAACCTCCCTCTCTCTCTTTCTCTCTATTTCTCATTCTCTCCTTACCTCTCTACTCTCTATCTCACCACTCTCTCCATCTCACTCTCCCTCCTTCCCTCTCTCCCTCCTATCCATCCCTCTCTCCTTCCCTCTCTACCTACCTCTCACTCCACTACCTACCACTCTCTCCCTCACCCATCTTTCTCTCTTACTCTCTCCTTCCCTCTCTACTCTATATCTCTCCCCCCTTCCCTCTCTAATCTATTTCTCTCTCTCCCCCTTCCTCTGTCCCCTCATTTTCTCTCCTCTAACTCTCTCTCCCTCTCACACAAACTCACCTCTATCTCCTCCTTTCCTCTCCCACCATCCCTCCACTCTCCACTTCTCTCTATCTATCATCTCTCTCTACATCTCCTTCCCTCTATATTTATCTTTATCTCCCCTCTCCCTCTCTTTACCCACTTCTCCCTCCATCACTCTATATCTCAATCATGTCTCCTCTCTCTCTCTCTCTCACACACACACACACCTCTATCTCCTTCCTTCTTGTCCCTCCCTCCCCTCTCTAATTCTCTCCATCTCTCCTCTCTCTACATCTCCTACCCTCTCTACCTAGATTTATCTTCCCTATCCCTTTTTTTACCTACCTCTCCCTTCATCACTCTATATCTCACCTATGTTCCCCTACCTAGGGTTGAGGTATTAAGGGTCAAGGGTTGATAATTGAGGGTTTAATTTATATGGTAGAGGGTAGAGGGTAGAGGGTTTAAGGGTTGAGGTTTGAGGGTTGAGGGTAGAGGGTAGAGGGTTTAAGGGTCAAGGGATTAAGGGTTGAGGATTAAGGGATTAGGGTGTAGAGTTTACTTAGGTTAGAGGGTTTAATGGTTGATGGTAGAGGGTATTGGGTTTAGGGTAGAGGGTATCAGGGTGAGGGTTGAGTGTTTAAGGGTTTAAGGGTTGAGGGTATAGGGTTGAGGGATTAGGGTAGAGAGGGAGGGAAGGATGGAGGGAGAGATGGAGGGAGAAGTAAGATAGAGAGGAGAGAATAGGAGAGAGGGATAGAGATATATGAGGTTTGAGTATCTAATGTATAGGATAGAGGGTTGAGAGTTGAGGGTATAGGATTGATGGTTTATGGTATTGGTTGAGGGTAGAGGGTAGAGGGTAGAGGATTGAGGGTTGAGGGTAGAGGGTAGAAGGTTTAAGGGTTTAGGGTTGAGAGTAGAGGGTTTAGGGTATAGGTTTAAGGGTATATGGTTGAAGGATTAGCATTGAGATTCTAATGTATAAGGTAGAGGGTATAAGGGTTCAAGGTTTAGGGTTTAAGGGTTGAAGATTAAAGGATTAAGGGTTGAGGGTTGAGGATTGAGGGTTAAGGGTTTAATGGTTTAGGGTTTAAGGGTTGAGGGTCAAGAGTTTAAGGATGAGGGTAGATGGTTGAGGGTATAGGATTAATGGATTAGGGATCAAGGTCCAACATATAGGGTACAAGGTATAGGGGTTGAGGTTTTAGGGTTAAGGGTTTAGGATTGAAGGTAGAGGGTTGAGGGATGAGGATTTAAGGGTTAAGGGTTAAGGATTAAGGGTTGAGGGATTAGGGTAGAGAGTTTAATTGGATTTAAGGTTTTAAGGGTTGAGGGATTAGGGTTGAGGGTATTGGGTTGAGGGTATTGGGTTGAGGGTATAGGGTATAGGGTTTAGAGGTTTAGGATTTAAGGGTTGAGGGTTTAGGGTTTAGGGTATAGGGTTGAGTGTTCAAGGTTTTAAGGGCTGCAGGTATAGGGTTGAGGGATTAGGGAAGAGAAGGTGGGATGGAGGGAGGTAGAGATGGAGGGAGATTCTTGAGACAGAGAGAGGGAGGGAGAGGGGGTGGGAGGTAGAAACCTAAGAGAGAGGGAGACCTAAGAGAGGGAGAGGGGATAGGAGGGAGAGTCTTGAGAGAGAGAGGGAGCAACTTCAGAGAGAGGGAGAGACACAAAGTGGGAGAGAGATAGAGGGAGTGAGAGAGAGAGGGAGTGGGAGAGAGAGGGGGGGGAGGGAGAGGGTGTGGGAGGGAGAAACCTAAGAGAGAGGTTGGGAGGGAGACACCTGAGAGAAGGAGAGGGAGTCAAAGTGGGAGAGAGGGGGTGGGAAGGAGAGACCTAAGAAAGTAGGGTGGGAGGTAAGTGAGGCTTGAATGAGAGGGATTGTGAGATAAGTGAGGCCTAATCCATCAACCCTCAAACCTCAAACCTCAACCCTCAACCCTTAAACCCTAATCCCTCAACCCCTATACCCTCTTAATCCCTCAACCCTCAACCCTTAACCCCTAATCCCTCAACCCCTATACCCTCTTAATCCCTCAACCCTCAACCCTCAACCCTTAAACCCTAATTCCTCAATCCTCAACCCTCAAACCCTAATCCCTATACCCTATACCCTCTTAATCCCTCAACCTCCAACCCTTAACCCTTATACCCTAATCCCTCAACCCCCATACCCTCTTAATCCCTCAACCCTCAACCCTTAACGCTTAATCCCTAAACCCTCTACTTGAGAGAGATAGGGAGAGGTGGTGGGAGGGACATGCTTGATAGAGAGGCATAGGGAGAGGGAGAGGGAGGGAGAGAGGGAGGGAGTCACTATGAGAGGGAGAGGCTATAGGAGGGGGAGACTTGAAAAAGAGAGAGAGGAAGATGGGGTAGGATGGAGATACTTGAGAGAGAGAAAGAGGGAGATAGGGTGGGAAGGAGAGACATTAGAGACTTGAGAGAGGGAGAGGGGGTAGGAGGGATATATTTGAGAGAGAGACTTGAGAAAGAGAGATAGGGAGACTTGAGAGAGGGAGAGGGGGTAGGAGGGAGAGACCTAAGAGAGAGAGAGGGGAAGGGAGTTGGAGAGACATAGAGGGTAGAGGGTAGAGGGTAGAGTTTTTAAGGGTTTAGGGTTTAAGGGTTAAGGGTTAAGGGTTTAGGTTAAGGGTATAGTGGAGAGAGATAGAGGGAGAGAAAGTGAGTGAGTGAGTGAGTGAGTGAGTGAGTGAGTGAGTGACCTAAGATTCCCTCTCTAGTTCTCTCTATCTCACTTCTCTCTCCTTCCCTCCCTCCCTCTCTAATTTTCTCTATATCCCCCTCTCTCTCCTTCCCTTTATAATTCTCTCTATCTCACCTCCCTTTCTCCCCATCTCTCTCTCCCTCTCTCTTCGTTTCACCCACCTTTTCTCTCTACTTCTCTTTATCTAACCTATCTCTCTATACATCTTTCTCTCTCCCCCCTCCTTCCCTCTCAATCTCTCCACATTCCTCCTTATCTCTCTACTTTTCAGCTCCATCACACATCTCTCCACCTAGACCTCTCTCTATTTTTGTCTCACCTCTCTCTACATCCCTACCTCTCGCTACATCTCTCCTTTCATATCTACTTCTCTCTATCTAGTTGTCCCTCTATACCTATTTATCTCTCCCTCCTTGCCTCCTCTCTCTCAATATCTCCACCTTCTTTCCCTCTGTAATTCTCTCTCTATCACCTCTCTCTATCTCTCTCCTCCCTCTCTACTCTATCTCTCCCTCCCTCCCCCTCTTTCTATCTCTCCTCTCTTCCTCCCCCTCTTTCTATCTCTCCTCTCTTCCTCCCCCTCTTTCTATCTCTCCTCTCTTCCTCCCCCTCTTTCTATCCTCTCTTCCTCCCCCTCTTTCTATCTCTCCTCTCTTCCTCCCCCCCTTTCTATCTCTCTTTACCTTCTCTCTACCTATATCGCTCTCCTTCTATCTATCTCAACTATCCATCTTTACCTTCTCTCTACAATAAAGATAATAAGGCCAAGGGAAGATAAAAATAAAGGAGTGGATAAAATGAAATTTAAAGGGCGGGAAAGGATATAAAGGGAAAAATCAAAGCGATGATATAGTTAAAAATATTTAATTTTCCAAAAGGAAATCTAATTAAATATTTTAAATCTCTGTCGTAAAATTCAAACAGTTGTAATAGAAAGTGAAGGGTCACGACCCTTGGGTATGTAATGTATATATATTTCAGAAAATCAGGGGACAAGTAGAAAAAGAAAGTAGTAGTTAGACTGTAGGAGTTAGAATTTTCCCGAGAAGGGACTAGGATGGAAATAATGTACATAATTTTCTTTGTGCAGTAGGAGTAGGAGTAGGTGTAGTAATTTTATCTATCCACTTACCTTTGCCATCGTGGATAGATTGATCAACCAAGAAACAAATCTTAAATTTGCAACATACATATAAGTGCACCCGCCTAGGTTTTGTAGAGCCTAAAGAGAAAAAGGTACAATTGAATCAATTGGCCTTGTTAGTTGGCCAAAAGCATTGTGAGAGCTTGGCAACCTCTTGTGGTTCAAACCTGCATTTTTGAGACCCAACAGGAGGGAGAGAATTGAGAGAGAGAGAGGGAGAGGGAGAGTGAGAGAGATAGAGTGCAGAGGGTAAAGGGTTTTAAGTGTATAGGGTTTAGGGTTAAGGGTAGAGAGAGAGAGAGAGAGGTAGGTAGAGTTGGAGGGAGAGGTAGGGATGGAGAGAGAGAGAGAGGTAGGTACAAAGAGTAAAGGGAGATATAGAGAAGTGGAGAGGGAAGGAGACACGAATGGAGAGGTAGGGATCGAGGGAGAGATAAGGATTTAGAGAGAGGTGAGAAAGTGAAATAGAGAGAGAGAGAGAGGTAGGTAAGGAGAGGGAGGGGGAGATAAAGGGAAGTAGAGAATGGAGGAGAGAGGGAATAAGAGGTACAGAGGGAGAGATAGGTGAGATAGAGAGAGAGGAGGGAGGGAGGGATATTGTGGAGAGAGAGGTGAGATAGAGAGAAAGAAAGTAAAGAGGGGAGGGGGAGAGAGAGAGGTGATAGAGATAAGTAGAGGCGTAATGAGGAAGGTAGATAGATTGAGAGAGGAAAAGAGAGAGGGAGAGAAAAAGAGGTATATAGGGGTAGGCTAGATAGAGAGATGTAGAGTGAATTTTGGTGGAAGAGAGAGAGGAGGGAGGGATAGGTAAATATGGATAGTTGAGATAGATAGGAGAGATCTATATAGGTAGAGAGAGGGCAAAGAGAGATAGAAAGAGGGGGAGGGAGGCAGATATAGAGAGATTAGAGAGGGAGGAGAGAGATAGAGAGAGGTGATAGAGAAAGAGAATTAGAGAGGGAAAGAAGGTGGAGATATTGAGAGAGAGGAGGCAAGGAGGGAGCTCAAGAAATACAACCAGGTTTTAGGGTTTAGGGTTTAGGGTTAGGGGTAGAGGGGAGAGAGATAGAGGGAGTGAGTGAGTGAGTGAGAGACCTAAGAGAGAGAGAGGGGGTAGGAGGGAGAGTCTTGAGAGAGAGAGGGGGATAAGGGAGAGTCTATATATCTCCCCTCCCTCTCCTTTTCTCAATTCTCTC
>CM021107.1:360385772-360423866 GCA_007115665.2 Sequoiadendron giganteum | reverse complement strand
GGAAAAGAGGAGAGATAGAAAGAGGGGGAGGGAGGGAGAGATAGAGAGAGTAGAGAGGGAGGAGAGAGATAGAGAGGTGATAGAGAGAGAATTAGAGAGGGAAAGAAGGTGGAGATATTGAGAGAGAGGAGGTAAGGAGGGAGAGAGAAATAGGTATAGAGGGACAACTAGGCAGAGAGAAGTAGATATGAAAGGAGAGATATAGGGAGAGGTAGGGATGGAGAGAGAGGTGAGACAAAAATAGAGAGAGGTCTAGGTAGATAGAGGGAGGAGGAGATAAAGAGAAAAATAGAGGGAAGGAGAGAGGGAGGAAGAGGTAGGGAGGAGAGAGAGAGGTGAGAGAGATAAGAGAGATGAGGGATGAATAGGTAGGGAGAGAGGGGTGAGATAGAGAGAAAGAGAGTAGAGAGGGAAGGGGAAAGAGAGAAGTGAGATAGGTGATAGAGATGTGTGATGGAGCTTAAAATTAGAGAGATAAGGAGGAAGGTGGAGAGATTGAGATGGAAGGAGGGGGGAGAGAGAGATGTATAGATGGATAGGTTAGATAGAGAGAAGTAGAGAGCAAAGGTGGGTGAAAGGAAGAGAGAGGGAGAGAGAGAGGGGGAGAAAGAGAGGTGAGATAAAGAGAAGTAGAAAGGGAAGGAGAGAGAGAGAGGGAGATAGAGAAAACTAGAGAGGGAGGGAGGGAAGGAGAGAGAAGTGAGATAGAGAGAACTAGAGAGGGAAGGAGAGAGAAGTGAGATAGAGAGAACTAGAGAGGGAAGGAGAGAGAATGACAAGATAGAGAGTAGAGAGGGGAGGAGAGAGCGAGGGAAGCAAAGAGAGAGAGAAAGAGAGGAGAGGGAGGGAGGGAGGTAGGGATAGGTAGGTATAGAGAGTAAAGAGAGATATATAGAGATTAAAGGAGAGGGATGAGAGATAGAAAAATGTAGAGAGGAAAGGCGGGAGGGAGATAGATATTGGAGAGGGAAGGAGAGAGAGATGGACATGTAGAGACATAGTTCTTGAGCTCAAGGAAGATATTGTTAGATAAAGGGATGGAGATAGTGAGATAGAGAGAGAGGTCTAGAGAATAAGAGATGAAAATGAGTGAGATAGAGAGAGAAAGATTAAATTTGACCTCTTGAGTACTAAAATTTGACCTCCTGATTACTGAAATTTAACATGCTGATTACTGAAATTTTACTAAGTCTGAAATTTTTAAGATCTTCCAAAAACTAGAATTTGCATTATAACACTTAGAGATCTAAAACCACTCTCAAACATCCTACCTATATATACATGAAACATAACTTAAAGTATAAGAAATTAAATGTCCATATGTAAATGTCAACTTATACTTAAATTTTTATTTCATGTATATAGTTTCCCTAACAGAGAAAGAGAAAATCTAGTTCTATGCAAAGCAGGCCATTTGGCGCTTGCCAAATGACTCATCACATTTGGCGAGCACCAAATTTGGCGCTCGCCAAAAGGCCTGCTTTAGACGTGTTAATTAACAGGATTTGCTAAATTTTCTCATATTTTCGACCGTGCTCCCCATCTCATTTGCATGTCTTTCAATGCAAGTTTATAAAAAAAACATGATAGCATTAACCTCTATCTCAGCTATCTAAATATATATTTAAAAAAAATCATTTTGATTTTGTTAAGGTTTTGATCCATGGCTTCTATTGTAAATGCCTTCGTTTTTGGTCAAAAACCAACATGTGTTAGGTTTAGGATAGATTTTTACATGTTTATTGGAACGTGAAACAAATTACTTTTTGAAACTAGACTCCATTCTACACATGATGAAAAAAAAAAATCAATTTTCGATTAGTTTCCAAAAAAATTGGGGGGGAGCATGCTCAAATTTCAGCTTTTCAGGATGTGTCCACTTTGAAAATTCATAAAATATTATATATTCATTAAAAAAATTATCCGAAAGAAGGAGGATAAACTACATGGTGCTAGCTAATTTCTCACTATTGGGATTTTTGAAATTCAAAAAAAAAAGTTAACCAAAAAGGGGAGAGCCCTCAGGCGCTATGCTATTTTTTTAAATAAAAATAGGACCTGTTTCCCCCCTTTTTGAGACCTTTAATCTTCATTAATTTCAAAAACAATAGTAGCTTAGAAACTAGACTCGGAGCACTTCAACTTATTTTCTTGCTGCATCTTGAAATTTTGAGCGTAACTATCTTCATTTTCTTGTGCAAATCAGATTTTCCTGATTTCAAAAAAAAAGTGGCATGTTAAGAGCCAAAATTGTGTCACAGATTGGTGCACTTACCCCCAAGATGTTAACCTTCGAGATCTTCTTCTTCACTAGTGATATCGAGCTCAACATGACAGGCAACACCAAATAGGAAGTCAAATGCCTTCCTCCCCAATAGTCATTCTCAATGTTACTCAGTTGACGCAACGCCTCTAGGGCTAGCACTCTATTGGAAACAATGTGTGGGAGCCAAAAGGGCTCCCGGATAAAACCTCGCATACAGAGCATAGTGAAATACATACCAAAGAACCAATCACAAGGTGGCAAGAGCCTCCCAACCATGATTTATGTCTTGGCATCAAACGCACAGATATGTTGCTCTCAAATCCATCCAAAACCCACAAGGTCGGAGCTAGGAACAAATCCGAAAATGTGTAATAATCAAAAATATTCGACAGGATGGGAGTCCATGTCGACACTGGCTTCCGCGCACCACTTTCGTTGAAAATGGCCAGGGACATGAATTGCTTGAAATAGTCAGGATTCTGATACAAAATCAAGTAGGCCAGGAAGGAAGAATACATGAATCTATAACCAACTTTGAATTCTTGCAGCTGTTGGATCATCCCATCAACAATAACCTTTGTGAAATCCATAAGCGGAGGCATGTTGTTCTTCTTCACCATAAAGCTGAGACTCATTTGGAATTCAGAAACTCCCTTGTCTATATCCAGCCCACAAACCAGTGCCAACATAGAACAGACGGAAGCAAGCCCCGATTTTAAAGCACTCAGAGCAATTGGGAATCTGGGAGGTGTTAAAGCATCTGTCGGTTGGGTAGTCTCAGTGGAATAAAACTGCGGCGCCATCCAGAATGTTCTCCAACATTCCTGCATCCTTTTCACATCAAAATCTTCAACATTTTTAGGTAGAGGGAATGAGATGCATAGCATATCTTGCAAGGCTTGGGGGCTGATAACTACCCTCAAATTAGGGCCACTTATAACTTTGGTCTGAGGGTCAAAGTTTTTTTGTGCATGCTGCTACAATTTCTGGGCAATAATGCACCAGAGGAACCATGTATTGGGGAAGCCCACAGTCCCATAGACATTTGTGGAAAGGGTTAGACAATTTATTCATTTTTTTGCATGCAGCCTCCCTTAGGTTCTTGGGATTCTGAGATAACTCAGGATCCAAAACATTATCCCAATCCTCTGATACTAGGGCTTGATTTCTAGGAGAAATCGTGCCAAGTATTTTCTAGTTCGGTTGACTGGTAAAGGGCCAGGATGGCTTTGTTGGGATGCCTGGAGTAGCATAAGACTCTTTGCCATATATGTCTACATAGGGCATCGTCAATCTTCACTCATTGATGCTCTCAGGGACCAAGGCCTGTGTTGAACTTCCTGCAATTTCAACCATTTTTCTTGTATCCACAAGAGGCTTCACAAATTTTGCAAATGACTTAGCTTCTGAAAACGCTTTCTCTCTTTGCGAATGACTTAGCCATTTTCACTTTTTAACAAATTCTCACAATAAATGTCTTTCGCATGCTTAACCTGCTTTTTTATTTTCGTGAAGGGTTTACATTTATAATAATATTAGTTGAAATGTCATTTCATACCCACCATAAAAGATAAAGTCTAACGTGTCATTAGAAGGTTGATACGTATCAACCTTTCAATGAACATTCTATCCTATAATGGAGGACAAAAACTCATAATTTCTCACATTGTTAGATAATATTAGAATATATACATGTATATTTAACAATAATAACGGGTATATGGTTTGAACTAAACAATACAAATGACCAAAAGTTTTTTCAATGTCTTTCTTTGCTATTACTGTATGATCTTATAACGTTAGTAGTTTCTAATAAGCAAAGTTGTTCTTACTTAAAAAGAAAAAGCTTATAAAAGAATAAAGAATGGCTCAATAACAATGACAATTTTGTCTTCTGTCATAAAAATGCCTTAGCAAGTGTACGTGCCAGCCTTTCACATTTAGTTGCCACATCCATCTCCAGCTTTTTCGTGCGTGCGAATAGATCACCAACCTGCCAAAATACCCTTCATATTTAAGAGACATGACTTTGCATGAGGTGGCACTTGATTTTTTCTTGGACAACGTACCAAGACGGCCTTGCCATATCTTTCACAATTTTTTTTGCATTTACTGATCTCTTGATTGTACTTGGGCACATCACCCAGTGGCTTTATCAAAACATTTGCCTTTATTCTATCGGGACGGCACCTCCTCATGCAGACACCTGGCCTATTTTCTTTTAATTCAGAAACTTGAAAGAAGCAAGTTGCAACTGTACTTAACCATTTGCCTTTGATGTAATCATAGCTTGCCTCGTCGGGTGAACCCCGACCAATCTATAAATAGGGCCCCTAGCAACCTTGCTAATCACAATTACCTTCAGCATTTTTATTTAGTAGGCCCTAGTTAATCTTAGCAATTTCATTCTCAAGTTAGAGTAGCAAGCAATAATGGAGATGCAGATTAGACTAGTTTGCAAAATGACCCAGGCCGCATTTTTAGGAAAGGTTAGGTGTAGTCACCTGAAGCGCATGATAGGCATAAAGAACTTGTTATATGTAAAGGCGATCAAATGGGTCCTTGGAAAAGACTACATGGAATACGAGGATCAATACAGGGTAAACATCAACATCTACTCTCATTTTTTTGCCTCGCTTCTAGACATCAGTGTTTCCAAACGCAAAATTCTAAAGTTGACCAAGCGAGTCTTCCCTCAGCACTACCTTGGAGGATTGGAGCAAGTAGTACAAGCCGTCGTATTTGATCGTGGGGTCCCTTCTATTTGCAACCTGCGTTGGTTGTTGCTGCATGGAGGACTCGTACCAACCAGGCCCTTTCTGTTCGGCTTTGAGTTGGAGACCCACGAAGAACATCACTCCAAGGTTCGTGTTGGTTGTTACTTCCTCATGCAGATACATCATATCGAACCATTATAAAACCTCAAGTGGTATGAGGATTTTGAGAGAATGGTGTTCTCTCACCTTGCGCCGTCGGTTATTGCTGTTGTAGGTCCATCCTCTGCTTGAGAATTTGAGAAGAAAAATAATCCCAATTTTTCTTTTTCCCCTTTTGTCAGCCTCCCGCCCTTTAGAGGATATGTATGTATATTTTGATACAAGGCCACTGGCCTCTGCCGTATATAATGTAAATGTTCCGGCAATAATATAATACTCACATTTTTCATATCTTGCCTCATTTACAATGTATTTCAATTTCTTGCAATACTATTGTCATTTTCAAAAACCACTAAGAAAACCCAAAACTTAAAACAGGAAAAATAATTACATATTTACAATTTACAAACCCACTGCATAAGCAGAACTGATTAAACTTTTTAAGGTGTATTCCATTAACTGGAATACCAAAGGTATTACCTTCCATGTCTTCTAACTCGAAAGAGTTAAACTGTTTGCACTAAACAATCTTAAAAGGCCCTTCCCAGAGACTATCAAACTTTCTATGTTCATCGGGATTTGCCTCGCGCTCGTTGAACTTGAGCACCAAATCTCTGCATTTTAGCTCCTGGTCAGACGTCTTTTTATCAAACCATTTCTACAGCACCTATTGGCGGTTGTTCATGGCCTCAAGATCATGCTCTCTTTTCTCTTGTACTTCTAGTAACTCACAAAAATGCACCTCCATAGCTTCGTTCTGCTCGATTTCAAGAGATTTGAGCAATTGGAGAGCAAGGATTTCCATAGCAATAGGTAGCAATGCCTCCTTCCAGTACACCATCTCATAGGGAGATGTCTTTAATATCTGCTTGGGCGTGATACGGTCTGCCCATAGCATTGTTCAGAGGTTTTTATGCCGCTCCCTCTGGTGTTCCAAGCCTATCTTTTTTATTAACCTGACGAGGTTTTTGTTTGTAGATTCCGTGAGGCCATTCCCCTGAGGGTAATAATTAGAAGATTTTTTCAAGAAAACCCCATATTTTAATGCAAATTGGCTCATCTTAGAGTCGAGGAAATCTTTAGCATTCTCAGAAATAATTGTTTTCGGTAGGCCAAATCTGGCTACCAACTCCTCCAGGAAGATAACAATCTCTACTTTCGTTGCATTTTTTAATGGCATCGCCTTTGCCCATTTGGTGAAGTAGTCAATTGTTGTCAATACCCACCTGTGTCCAGCTGAAGAAAAAGGGTTAATCATTCCAATGAAGTCTAGACCCCATTGAACAAAAGGTTCCTCCACTACTATAGGTCTTAATGGTATAGCAGCATTCTTTCTCTTTCTGACATAAAATTGGCATTCATTGCAAGACTTTACTAATGAAAATGAGTCATTGAATAGTGTTGGCCAAAAATAACCAACACATATAATTTTAATTGCAATAGTCCTTGCAGAAAAGTGCCCTCTAGCTAGGCTGTTGTGATATTGATCTAATATTCTTTTGGCATGTTCCTCATTCACACATCTTAGCAAGACACCATTAAAATTTATTTTGAAAAGTACTCCTTCTAAGCCAACATAACTACTATTCTACAATCGATAGAACCGTCTCTTAAAGGAAGGGAGATTGGTAGGCTACCTTCCTGTTTGCATGAAGTTTATCCTAGCCTCCAGCCAATCACCCTCAGAGCTTTCTTCATTCGGCAACACAGGTTCCAAGGCTTCGAGCTCTGTCACTGGCTCATTGTTTTCAGCAAGGTACTTGCACAATCCTTTTCCTTTAACAATCTTGACAAGTCTGATCTCAATATCATATTCCAGGATCTTGGTAATCTAGTTAGGTCTTTTCTCGATGATTTCTCCTTCCATAATATATTCCCGCACACTAGGATGTGCTACACAAACAATCAACTTATTGTATGATATCAGGTGCCAGAAATTCTTAAGCCCTTTCACAATAGCAAAGGCCTGCTTTTCTATGAAATTGTACCTTACCTCATACTCCTTTAAGGTGCACGAGTAGAAAGCAACAGGAGATTATTTTTTATCCTCATCATCCTTCAACATAAGCACAGTGCCAATATTGTTGCTACCACCAAAAACATACATGATAAAGTCCTTTGACAAGTCTGGGTTGATTAATACAGGGGCAGAAGAAATAACCTCTTTTATAAGCTCAAAAGCCTTTTTGGCCTCCGTCATCCACTTGAAACTCTGATCCTTTTTTAGCATCAAGGTAATCGGTTGAACGATCCCTGCAAAATCTGCAATGAATTGACTGATGAAGTTCACCTCACCCAAAAAATATTGCACTCCCTTCTTGTTTACAGGTAGAGGAAGCTCTTGGATTGCATCAACTCTTTCAGGATCGATGACAATTCCCTCCTTCGAGACAACATATCCCAATAATTTCCCCTGGGGACTTCGAACACACATTTCTTCGAGTTCAGAGAAATCTCGAATTCCTGGCACTTCTAGAAGACAAGCTCTAAATGATCAAAGTGATCATCGGTGGATTTTGAAAAAACTATGAAGTCATCTAGATAGATAAGTATAATCTTATGTATTAAATCCTTCAAGGCAATATACATAGCTCTTTGAAAGGTGGCTCCAGAATTTGAAAGTCCAAAGGACATCTTGGCATATGCATATGTTCCCCACTTTTTGGTGAACGTTGTTTTTTGTTCCTCTTCTTCCTTTACACAAATTTGATTGTAGCCCAAAAAGCCATCCAACATTGAAAACATTTCAGAACCAGCTACGGTTTGTAAAATTACCTCCATATAAGGCAAGGGGTAATGGTCCTTCAGGGATATCCTATTCAAGTCTCGGAAGTCTACACACAGTCGTATATCACCATTCTTCTTCCGGACTGGCACCAGGTTTGACACCCAAGTGCTATGTTTGATTAGGAACACTATTTGGGATGCAATCAATTTATTCAATTCTTGTGACATAAGTGGCTCAATCTTCGGATTCACAGGCCTCTGTCTCTGACGAACCGGATTTTCTCCTTCCGATAGCTCAATTGTATGTTGAATAATCTCGGGATCATATCCCTTCAGATCATTATATAACTAGGCTACTACACTCAGATATTCCTCGCAGAAGTGCTTTAGCCTATGTTTATTCTTCTGAGACACCTCCTTATCGACATTGAGATTTCTGTCCTCTCCAATATGCAAATCGGTGGTCACCTTTTTTCAGCTACAGGCTTCCTTTTATCTTTCCTTGCATCATCAGAATCAAAAAGACTCTCCAAAGTGACTAGGCCCCTCGAAAGTTTGTTGGATTTCAACTGGATTAATTGATCCCCGTAGGCTTCGGCAATCTTTGGTTGCAATTGGTCAGTAAATTTCCTAGATTACTAGAGAAATGACACAATATGAGCATCGCTATTGAACACTTTCCAATCTTGATTACTGTTCGAAACAGTAGGTCGTACAATTACTCTCACTGCATGCTTACTCTTTAACAACTCGAAGGCTGGCTCAAATTGAGCCCTGCTATTTGCCATCTGGTCAGCTTCAGAGTTTTTCTCTCTTTGTATAGCCTGAATATTAAATGCCTCAAATCTTTCAATAAGATCCCAGACCCTATGCTGGTATGATCGCATACGGACATTCTTTGCAGAAGAAATCCCTCGAATTTGGTTGACCACCAATTTTGAATCTCTGAACACTCTTATTTGCTTTACGCCCATTTGTTCTACAAGGCTCAAACCATGGACAAGACCTTCATATTCTGCTTCGTTGTTCGAGCATGTGAACTAGAAGCGATAATACCTTAAGGTCTTTTCTTCGGATGGAGATGTCAAACATATTCCTTCTCCTGCTCCTACTCTACATCTTGCTCCATCAAAGTGCAAAGTCCATAACTCTCAGGATGTTTCACCTCCAGACTCTTTAGTAACTCTGGGCATAATTTGTCCTTCCTCATGTATGACATAGGTTCTAAGCCCAGATGTATGATAATTCCCAAAAGGGTCCATGTCTATAAACTCATTCAACAGAGCTTCTTCATTTTCATCCGGGAGCTAGTAGCCTCTTCTTATTCCAAAAATTCAGCATTGAACCTTTCTTCCTGGGTAATTGAAGTATGTGTCACTTCAAAGTTGAGCAGGTCCTCATCAGCAACATGTTCGGAATGCAAAGTTTATGATAGTAGTTTCATCTTAGCTCCATTTTTGGTTCTCAAGATCAGGTGTGACCAGTCTAGTGCTAGATATCCTCCAACATTTGTTGTGAACTCTTGGGACAAACAAATCCCAAAAAGAGGAGGGACATCAATGAGTACGGTATCCTGGTTTCCAGTGATACTAGGGTAGGCAAACAATGTCATAGGAAATCCCTTGATTACCCCGACGGTATCAACTTTATTTTCATCTAGCTGCATGACTCCCTTATTAAGAGGCTCATATTTTAAACCCAAAGCATCAGCAACTTGCTTAGGCATGACAGTGGTGCTAGCACCAGATTCGATCATACAATTATGTAATGACTTGTTGCTAATGATAAGCGTTAGAAAGAAAGGCTTAGGTTTAGGCTTACTCTCTTTTTCGGCTTCGAGCTTTTCTTCCGATTGATTTGTTAGCACTTTATCTAGGTCCGGCTTGGATACCTTTTCTTCACTGGGCTGACTAGGCATCTTCACATCTTCCTCTCCCGATAATTCTTTATGTAATATCACCTTTTTCTCTAGAATAGCTAGGATATCCCACAAAGAAGCATTGGCAGAGGACTTCTTCAGTTGTTCCACCACATTGAACTGTGTTTGCGACTGATGAGTCATGGTTGCTTGCTCCTTAGGTCTCGCAGTTGGTGTAAGCCTCGCAAATGGTATATCCGGCTATTTCGCAACATCTGAGGCGATAATAGGAGCCTTTTCCTTAAGAGGAGGTGGATTCAAAGAGCTGGGAGTAGTCACGTTAGACTATTGTGGCACTGATGACGGGCGTGCCGACGGATAGGGCATCAACTGAGATGGAGCATTGGTCGGCGAAGATGTGAATTCTCTACTGAGTCTCCACTTTAAATGCATTTTGTAGTCAGATTACACTCAGAGCACTTGAGTTACAGGAATGTCATTTGGAAATGTTGATTCTTCTCCTTCCATCCATGAAAAGAGCGCTTGGTCTGGAACTATGTCTAACTCCTGCTCAATGGACATCCCTTAAATTTGAGTAGTGAGGATTGCATTATCCATCTGCTGAGAGGCATATGACTGGTTTCTAGGATCAAATGTGCTACCTAGGTTACGTTGTTCCCAAATCTTTTATTGCAAATTTCCCCACGGACAATTTCAGGGCATGTGTGCATCATTACAAGGAAAACACCATGAATTGGTGTCATCAGCTAGGTTATTATGTCTTGCCACTAGCTCCTTATTTGAACTAGGATGGACGGTCTGCATCGGTAGGGTCATTGGAACAACTTGGTTATTCGGCTGAGCTTGAGTATTGTCGCACGATCTATCTTGCCACTGATTTGGCTGGTACGGAGCTTTCCTACCTTGATAGTTTTGGTAGGCCAGCTTCTGATAGCTATATTGTTGCCGCTTCATGGTAGTCAATTCATTAGCCATAGTCTGCATCTGTTCTCTCATCTCGTTCATCTCGGTCGTCAAGGGATTAGGCATCGGAGCTACACTCGCCGTCATTCTCGGGTACACGTACATAGATTGGGGAGGAATTGCAAGTGCACTGGTCGAAGCTTCTCTAGCTTCCGCGGCGTTGATCTCTGGGAACAATGGCATGATGGGTCTTGGTGCCAACTTTCCCACAGCAATAAGGTTATTTTTAGTAGTAATAGCAAGACCATAAGCATCAGGTAGAGTATCTCCGCCAAGAGCTTGTAGCATCATGGAAATATCAGGATTAATGGACTTCAAATAGAACATGAACGCCAAATCTGGAGGTGGCCGACTACCAACAGGCACTCTCTGCCAAGTCGAATGAAACCGCACGTTGAAATCAGGTAGATCTTCACGAGGAGCTCGCTTTATGTTGGCTAGCTGATGATATAGCGAATACTTATCGTCAGCATTTGAAAAACGCTCGTAAAATGGGGTTCCAAGATCGTCCCAAGTAGCAATCATATTAGCTTGAAGATTTCTATATCATTTCAATGCCTTTCCTCAGAATGAGGCAGCAAGCAATCTCAGAGCTACATTTTCATTTGAAACACCATGCACCAGACATACGTCTGCCACATCTTGCAAGTGCTTTGTCGGTGTCTTCGATTCATCTCTGAAATACTTAGGGAGAGCTTTTAAAGAAGAAGTGGGGATTGGAGCCCATACTGCAAGAGGCATAGGTGTTACTAAAGGACTGCCAACATCCTAGGCTACGTAGTTTCTAGTGGCCATAGGTGCAAGAGACAGAGGAGAAGGGAGAGGTGAAGGACTACCTTGTCGAGCTCTCAAACGAACAAAAACTAAGGGTGGTACAAGTAGGCCAGGGAATCTTGCAGTTTGTGACCTAGTTATGGGTCGATGGCTCATACACACTTATGTATCAAGTGAGCGTGCTAGTTCGTGTCCTACTGGGCATGCCAGAAAAAGAACTGTTGACACAAGATTTTGCAGGGGGTAGCAGTCTTATGGGAAACTTAGCTACTGGGGGACATAGTGCGCTTAGCTAAGCGACCTCCGGATTTTTATTGAAGTTGGCTCTTTGTTTTTAGTGGGGGATGTAAAAGGTTTAGAAAGACAACAAGAAATATTAAAATCTAGACTAAAGGCGATGCACCAAATCATGAATGAAACCACATGGGCACAGTGCTGAAAGCAAAGGCTCGAACCATAAATTATTGTCTATCAAATAGATTATCTTGAAACACTTCAGACATAAGAAATACCTTTAAATTACATAGCATAACCTAATAAAACTTTGGCCAACATAGAAGAGTTCAAACATGGTTTGTATTTATTAAGTTGTAAAAGATTACAAAAGCTGAAGAACAGGCATTCATATGCTATAGAAAAATAATAGCACAGTTTAATAGTCTTATCAAATGCATGAAAAACAGAAAGGCCAAAATGATTGGCACAGTCTGCAAACTTCAAGTTCAATAAAAATATTATTGAGGCTATTCCTAGTGCTCGAGAAGTTTTTATCTATCTAGCAACAACCTAACAAAAGAGAAAAAGAATAGCTTAAATAAGCTAGCCCATCACCTAAAAGCCACATTGAGAAAGATGCCCTGGCAGAGCATCGACATTCCAAAACACCTCAAGTTAGCACTGAATAGGGAGATCGTCCAGTAGCTTGCTAGCAAATCCGTCCTCTGAGAAAAGAAGGCCATGCAGGAGCGGCAAGGACACATGGCATTGAAGAAGAAAACGCAACAGCAAGAGAGAACAAATGGCATAGGCGGCGACTCCCAGAAAATTGGCGCACAAGAATATGCCATGCATCGAGCAAACGGAGCCTAGAAAAAGAATGAGCGATGCCCCAATGAAAAGCTCCGACAGGAAGCCACGTGGGTGACATCGAGCAAAGATAACTGCAAAGTGGGCCCAGCTTAGGAAACGGCCAAAGAAAGCCACGCGTCACGCACACGGAACTCGGTAAAGGAAAAGCGATACGAAGCGGAAAGAATCTCTGTTAGGATGCCATGTGGCAAACACCGAGAAGTTGTGAGCGATAAAAGACAAGGTGAAGCTGCAAAGGAAAGATAACCACAAAAGCTAGCGGTTCGTGAAACAAAGTTCACAAAATGGTAGGATGATTTGTCATAAGATGCTCTGAGATATTTGGAAGAGATTTTTTCTCAATCATTGGTTTGTCAAGGATAGGTGGCTCAATCATGAGTGGAGGCATGTTTCTAAGGGATAATTCAGCTATGTTTTTTCCTTAAACTTTTGATATGCTTTGCAAAACTAGTCCTCACGAGGTCTAATAGGTTCAATAGGCTCGGGCCAAAATAATTCCAATGAAAAGTTCCCATGGGAAGACACAAGATTAAGGACATTATAATATACAGTAAATATTCCATTACCAAAGAGAATCTTTAAACATTTATGCATAACCGACAAGACGACATTCATGGCGTGAAGTCTTGGATAGGCTAACTTCACACTAAATTGGTCCAATGACGGGATAATGGTGAATGAGATATTTAATGTTTTTAGTCCAACTTTTAGAGGGTTATTTATCAACCCCATCACAAGACAAGAAAAACCATTATGCATTTTGATCCATGCTTTTGGTTTATCATAGATATCTTGATAAATTTCATGCACAAATAGGAATTCTTCAGTAATCACATTCTTTACATAGACAGGATCAGTTAATATCCCATTATTAGGCTTGTCATTGATTCTTCCAGCTATGTAAAGAGGGCCATCGGGTACATGCTTAAGTATGTATTTTTGTGACAAAGCAAAATCAAGAGGCATCTTGATTGAGACCTTACGAAGTTTAGCTTCAATAAATGCCACTAATTTAGATGGATCATCCACATTTTCATCTTTTATGTTTTTTTCATATGTTTCAACATTCATCACATTATTCTTTGTTTCACTAGCTTTGACAAATGAAATAGTGTATTTCAGCATGGGATTTGTAAAGATTTGTAAGTTTTGGTTAGGAGGAGCTACACACTTATTACCTTAATCATTCACACCTCCAATTAGAAGATGATTAGAATCAATGAGGTCTTGCACAAGATGTTTAAGGTGCTTACAATATTATGTATCATGTCCATTTTTTCAATGATAATGGCAATAAGAATTTGTTTTATAGCCTGTGATTAATGGTTTATTAGGATCAAGAGCTTTGACGGGAGGTAAGGAAATCATATTCTTTTCCAAGAGCTACAACATGATATTATGAAGGGTGTTGGGTAGAGGGGTAAATTTTCTATTCCTATCCACAAAGGCATATGAATTTTTCATCTTTATAGCAACCACTTGGTTATCAACTTGTTTATTTTTTTGAGGGGAATTAAGTTGTAAAAATCCCCTATTTTATTTCTTGGAAGGTTGGTAGCTATTTTGTGTTGTGGATTCGGACTTTTCAAGGTGACTAGGGGGATTTTTCACATCACGACTGTAAGCCATATTCTAATAATCATAAAATTTTGTACATAATTGTGTGAAGGGTGGTAATTTCAACATGTCGAACTTGGTTTGGATTTTGTTTTGTAAATTGTAAGTAAACATTCGTTGAAGGTCGACATCAGGAATCTTAATGTTTATTTGTGAATAAAGAATTTTATAGCATACTATGAAATCAATAACCTTTTCGTCATCCTTTTACTTGCATGTCATTAAATCAGCTAGGGTCATCTTGGGGCTCATGTGAATGTGGAACTGGTTGTAAAAGGCATCAATACACTCACTGAATGAGCCAGTTGAATTATTTAGTAAAGAGAAAAACCACTCTAAAGTAGTATCCTTCAATGACCTAGGGAGTACTTTAGACAAGAGCTTATCTTCAAAGATGAAATCACTACATAGGGTTGTATAAATGGAAACATGGCTAATAGGATCTCATTTCCCACCATATTTCTCAAATCTAGGAACTTCTATACCTTGTGGTATTTGTGTTCTCAATATCTCCAAGGATAACGAGTTCATTTTGATGTATTGTGAAGGTTGAACATTGTTCTTTTTATTTATGGTTGTGATTTGTTGTTGAAGGGCTGACATGTTTTACAAAAGTGTGTTAAGGATGGCATCATTGTTGTTATTGTAAGGTAGAGGGGAGTAAGGTGGAGTGGTGTATGTATGTGGAGGGAAAGTGAATTGTAAATTTGTGAGGGAGGATGGTTGAGGAGATATTATATTTGAATGCACAAATCTAGAAGGATTCCCTATGGAAATACCTAAGGAAGTGTTGGCATTGCTAGTAGGTTGAATGGTTGTGGTAACTTGAGTACTAGTGTATGTAGGGATGGAAATGGGTATTGTAGAAGGAGGAGTTGGAGTTCCACCTTGGCTTTGGGTATACCCCAAATCTTGAGTACAACTAGTCATGGTAGGGATGGTGTTGTTAACATCATG
The DNA here is from genome assembly GCA_007115665.2 of Sequoiadendron giganteum. Classification (NCBI taxonomy): domain Eukaryota; kingdom Viridiplantae; phylum Streptophyta; class Pinopsida; order Cupressales; family Cupressaceae; genus Sequoiadendron; species Sequoiadendron giganteum. The sequence continues at coordinate 360,408,718 of CM021107.1, read as the reverse complement.
CACATTAGTTGTGGGTAGTGAAGTCATGGGAAATGAGGTATGCATGTTATGATCCATAGGGGGTTGATTATCAACACTATGAGAAAGAGAGTTAGGAAACCCAAGATCCATGGTGAATAGTGTATCGCAGGATGAAATGAGTCTCGAACTACATCTCACAATAGTATTGCTAATAGGACACCAAGTTGTAAAGCTCATACAAGTTTCACAAACTCAGTGCCAACCCAAAATGGAAAGAGGCTTAAAATGCAATGCAATGACCTAAAATGTAATGTGTAAATGCAACTTTCAGATTCTAAACAAGTTAATTTGTTGAATACACTATGAAAAAATCTAAAAAATGAAATCTTGTAAATTATATTTTGGAATCACACAATGCACTAAATTTACCAAATTAAGCTAGATATAATGAAATTGATGAAATTAAAATTTAACAAACTATAACAAAAATCTAAAAGCAGTAAACAAAAGCGCAAAACTAAAGATTTTACTTTCCAGAAATGCAAATTAAGGCCTGGTCAAGTACTCATTCACCCTATGGAAAATGGGTCTTAGATTAGGGTTTTGAAACTAATTTTTAATGATTTTCAAGTGTTTTCCAATGGTTTTCAGATTCAGTTTATAACATCAAGATTTAGCTTCATTTTTTTGTAAATTCAATGTGGAATGAAAGTGCAAATTATGACAAAATGATGACCTAAAAGACCTAGTTTGACATGCAATTTTTGTTTCAATTTTTAAATGTAGGTTAATATGATATATATGATATGCAAGATGACTAATTTTATATATATATATATATTTAAAGAATGCAAACAATGCAATCCTAAAACCCTAGATGCAATGCAAAGTTAAATGTAAACTAGAAACCTAAATGAGATCTAATTCAATGCAAATTAATGCAAGATCTAAACCTAGGATAAAAATTACTTCAAAAATCAAAAAACTACAATGCTCAAAAGGTCGAGTTCACCATAATGAAACATAGAAAAATAGGTTCACCAAAATGAATTGATAAAAAATGTATCTAGTTCTATATATTTCATTTAATATGAGGGTTATAATGTGTAAATGAGTTATAGAAATCAAACATAACCCAAATACCAGTAAAAAGGCAAGTTTTAAGAAGGTCAAATATTGTGTAATTGTTGCAAAAAGTGATTTATCAATCCTCATTGACGGCTCATTCGCCCTATGGTGAATGGGTCCTGGCTAGGGTTCTAGAAAAATGGTTTATGGGTTATGTTCTTCAATGTCTACACTCTTGGATCCTAGTCAAAGACTATCAAAAACCTAGAAATAAACCCTATAGCTCACTTTTCATGATTTAACAACTTTCTTAGCAACTTTGACAACTTTTGCAATTTTGCTCTCCAAATGATCTTCAACTTAAAACCTGCAATCACACATCAAAGGAGAGAAAAATGTTGTTTGTTAGGGAATATGGGTTTGTCTTAGTCAAACCTCATTTTGGTAATTAAACCTTTTAATGAAATCATACATAAAAGGAATGATGAATGAACAAAAATATGTAACAACTCACCAAACCTTGGATAAATCTACAAATTTGCATGAAGTGGCCTCAATGAATGTAGATCTTGATCACAACACTTCATTATAAATAATGCCTTGAATATTCTTGAATTTATCTTCAATACTATATCAACATATTAGCTCAATGAATTTAGATCTTGATCACAACACTTCATTAGAAATAATGCCTTGAATATTCTTGAATTTATCTTCAATGCTATATCAACACATTATCTCAACAACATGCATGATGCACTATGCCTTTGACATGATGAAATGAATCTTAATTATTGCAATAATATTTAATAATCTACCCTTGAATGCCTTACAAATTGCTCTTGAATGCTCTCTTGATCATAATTTTTCTATTAGGACTTGAATACTTGAAAGCTTAGATCTTCTAGGATGAAACATAGTGAAATAGCCTTGTATTTATACTTATCTTATTCTTAATTCTTGAAATTCAAATATCACAAGCTAACATCAAATCTAGGATTTCAAATTATTAAAATACCACCAATAACATATCCCAATGGGGGGTCCTAGGTCTAAGTGAGGGCCCATTCGCCATGTGGTGAATGGGTCCTAGGTCACTTATCTAGGACACACTTCGTAAAATGTGAAAGATCATGTGAAAATAGGGTCCTAAGATCTAGTGAGGACTCGTTTTCCAAGTGATGAATGGGCCCTAGGTCACTAACCTAGGACACACACCTTGTAAAATTAAGTGTTGTGTAATATCATTTATGAATGTTGGGTTTTATCCCTCAGAATATGTAATTAATTAGGATTGGATTTAAATTAAAGGGGTCAATTAAGGCAAATTAGCCTAAATAATTAATGAAGCCCTAGATTAATGTGAAAAAGTAAAGATACGTTTTACAACAACCTAAATAAGGCACAATTAAGTCCATTTAGTTAAAAAGGGTCCTAAACTTAATGTGAATGTGTAAAACATATTACAACACTAAATCAAGGCATAATTAAGCACATTTTAATATGAGTTATTCTCAAATTAATTGTGAAAAAAGGAATACTTTTTCTACACTACAGTTCTTAACTGCCTTTGCAGTCTGGATTAATGCTCTTCACATCATGTCACCAATCAAGCTTGTCACTGGAGTCAATCAACCAATTAAATTCATTTGCAATGTCAGTTCATAGTCAAAACCCACATTCACACTATCATAGTCATTAAGAATATTCTTTTAAACTTGAGCCATTGATTTGTTTTTTTCATGTCATGATCCGTCAATCCTTATTCATTGCTCAACTTTAAAATGCAACCATTGAATAAAAGTATTTTTAGTAATTTCCATCGATCTTCATCTCATATTCTATACTTAGCATAGGGTCCCACAAAGACACATGTCACATTCCTGCAATCCTGCAAGGTAGAGACACACGCCCACCATTTCTCAATGGGTTGGCAAGCTAATGCCATATGTCACCTATGTCATTGAAAAAAAATCACAACACCAATGTGAATTGTCTTATCAGTCAATCATTCATCACCATATCATGTTCTGCTATTTTTTATCACAATTTTTTGTTGGTCCCACTTGTCACTTGTCACTTGCTCGTAATCCAACAGGGCAAGTCAGGGACCCACCATACACACCACAAGATGTCGGGGAGGCCATTTGATCTTACAAGCTTGATTGTAGCCGTTGATCAAGCTAGGAACAAATATTTAACATGCAACTTGGGAAACATTAAAGTCATTAAATATTTTTCAAGCCGGTATTGCTAGGAAAAGGGGTTTGGTTGCACCAATGACTCCAATGGCTTAAGTGATAACTTAAGCAACCTGCGACCACCCATACACAGTCAACATCAAGTTATAAGCTTTGTTCTTTGCCATGAATACAAAACCTAGGGTTTATCAACTAAACCCTAATTCTATCTAAGAGAAAACATAAAATAATTATGAGCTCAACCTTTATCATTTTAATTTGAAAATCACACCTTTGAGAAGCTCTCAAAAAAGCCACATCAAATATGCAGCTTGTTTTCTCTTCTGACATCTAAAGATGACCTCTACAAAATTATGACAACATTGCAACTTTTGAACAAATTTGCACCATTACAAAGACATTCTCTTCTCTACATTATACTTCACCAAATCTTCCAAAGTCTGATCCACTACATCTCAGATCTCCCCCTTAACATCAATGACATTTTTTGACATCAATGACAACCAAATTGCCAACATTTTCTTCAAGCAAGTAGGTCATGAGTACTACAGAGGTGCATGATATTCAATTGTGGCATCAAAGTATGGACATCTAAATTTTGGTGGCTTACTTTTTCTTAAGAAGAAACATATGGTTGAAGGATTTCCATTTTTTAAGAATACATAAGACATATGTGAAGAATGTTTGTTTAAAAAACAACATATAAAAACTTTTCTAATTGGATTGTTTGGAAGGGAAAGAAAACCACTTGAATTTATTCATACTGATTTGTGTGGTCCTATGGAAACTCTTACTAAATAAATCCAAGTATTTTCTCACTTTTTTTTGATGATTTTTGACACAAAACTTGGATCTATTGTTTGGTTGATAAATCACAAGTTTTAGATAAGTTTGTTGAGTTTAAAAACTTAGTTGAAAAACAAAGTGGTGAGTTCATTAAGTTCATTAGATCAAATAATGGGGGAGAGTATAGGTCAAATGTGTTTTTCAATTTCTATAGAGAATATGGGATTCAAAGAGAGTTTACCACCTCCTACACTCCACAACAAAATGGATTTACTAAAAGAAAAAGTAGAACTATAGTCAAAATGGAAAGAAGCATGATGAAAGAAAATAATCTAAAATCTTTTTGGGCAAAGGTAGTCACTATTGTAGTTTATTTGTTGAATAGGAGTCCCATAAAATCAGTTCATGGAATGACTCCTGAACAAGCTTGGTCTAGTTTGACACCATTTGTTGCTCATCTAAAGTTATTTGGTTGTCTTGCTTGTGTGAATTTTCCTAAGGAAAAAGGAACAAAATGGATGAAAAGTATCAAATGCATTTTTATTGGTTATGGTTCTAAAAATAAAGCTTACAGATTATATGATCCTAATAAGAAGTTAATCATAAGTAGAGATGAAATATTTGATGAAAAAGCACACTATATTCCTAATGAAAAGATTAGGAGCCCCAAGAACGTACAGTGTGGCTTAAGGGGGGTGTTGGAAATAAGTCACACTCAGAATGATGATAGGCTAGCCAAAGTGGAGCTAGTAGCTCAATTGGTAGAGCACTCCAGCAACAAATGGAAGGTCCTATTGTATCTCTTTCTACTACAAAGGGTGAATAAAAATTTGCTACTTCTGCTTCTTGTTAGGTTGTTTGGTTGAGGAGGATGTTACAAGATCTTTAACATCTTCAAGATGGTCCCACAGTGTTATATTGTGACAATGAAAGTACTATTCAAATGAGTAAAAATCTGGTGTTCCATGGTAGGACTAAGCATATTGACATCCAACACCACTACATTCATGAGTTGGTCCAACAAAGAATGGTTGTACTTGTATATGGGCACACTACAACACAAATTGTTGATATATTCACAAATCCCCTTGCTCATGATCATTTTCAAACACTTCAAAATTTACATGGTGTTCTTCCCAATGTTCATTATGGGAAAGGATTGGGATAACTAATGAATTTCTTTGTTGTTTATTATTCTATTACAATGTTCATTATGGGAGAGAATTAATATAATAATAAACATTGTTTAGAGGATAGTTATGTTTAGTTTTTGTTAGAGGACAATTATATCCAATTAGGTAGAAAATTTTGTATCATCATGTATAAATAATCATTTCTCATATGTGATCGATATAAGGATTTTTTTCATGTGTATATGATCTGTAGATTATTAGAAAAAATTTATTTATTATAAATATTGGATACCTTCAATGGCAGTTACAATTCTCTTAGAAAAAGCTACATTATTATGGTATTGCTATCAGGATTCAACCGTGTAGTTTTCAAGTCAAACTCATTAACCCATGATTCATGAGTAGTGGTTAACAAGAACCCATCTCTCATGATAATGAATGGTCCACTTAGCACTCATTGCATCTAGGTGATGCTCACAGAGGTGAAGCATTGGTCCGTCCCAGGAGGTCACCCATCCCAGTACTGCTCCAGCTCAAGCGTGCTTAACCACAGAGTTTCCCCCAAGGTTAAGCCCAATTAGCTTGCTACCCCATTTGCAAAACATTCAACAAGTTTTATGCCTTATGAACCATTCATTATAGAGCCCGTTTAGCTCATCAATTGATAAGTAGGAGGTTTCTTCCACGGCATGTCAAATTATGATATTGCTATCAGGATTCAACTGTGTAGTTTTCGAGTCAAACTCATTGACCCATGATTCATGAGTAGTGGTTCACAAGAACCCATATCTCATGATAATGAATGGTCCACTTAGCACTCATTGCACCTAGGTGATGCTCACAGAGGTGAAGCATTGGTCTGTCCCGGGAGGTCACCCATCCCAGTGAGGTTGATCTCAAGTGAGGTTGATCTTTCATTGTTTTCTATCCTCATCGAAACTATGGGAAAACAAAATATGATAGTGTAGGTTGTTGCATTTGTCCCACAAATGTATAGGTGTATTTACACATATTATTTTATTTTAATCTTGGAATATTCACTTTTTATTCCTTGGTGCCAAAGTAGACAAGCTCTGTAAGCTTACTTATGATATATTCAATAGTGGTTCAGTATTCTCCTCCATTATCATATTCTTTTGAAGATGATTCACCTTGATGAGAATACAAAAACAACAGTTGAAAAGAAAATGGGTTTGAAGTTGAGTGCTAATGATGCCTAGAATAATATTGGATAAGAAGAGAAAAGGCGAAGGTGTTGTAAATAAATGATCTGGTTCATGCAAATTAAACATTTTTATTATTAAATATAACAAAAACTAACTTGAATTCTAAAGTATTTGGGTTGTTGGAGTAATATGTTTATTGAAGAAAATGTGCAGGGGTATTTCATGAGGGTACATTAATTGCTTTGAGAAAGAACTAAAATTGGGTATGTTCCTTATAAACTTACATATAAGGTTCTTGCTAAGGAGCTATATGAGGTAGGGAAGTTGGAAAAGGCCAAAGAACTTCTCAATTGTATGTTATAAAAAATAATTATGGACATTGGAAGAACAAAGTATCCAAATGGTTGTTATGTTCTCCTCCAAAATATTTGCACATGTTATAATTTCATGCATCCATTAGCAGTAGCCTCTTCTCTTCTAATCCATACATTAAGGCATAGTAACACTTGTTCAAAATTCATTGAGAGTTTTATCTACTAATGAGTGCCTCAAAACTATTGAATTAGAGGAAAAGGAGAACCATCAAATGGAGAGGATGTTTGAAATAAGGAATCTAAAAAAATAATAATAACAAAAAGACACTTCAAATCCCAAGAAGCGGTTATGAGGGAGAAGGGAAAATATTGTTGAACAGTTTGGATAACTGAGAGAAGAGTGAATCGGTTATCACAAAACACTTTTCATTTTCTTTAATTAATTCGAAGCAATCTTAAACCAATCATATATTAATTAAAATATATATGAACATGCAAGAACTTAACAACACCGTGCACAATGAACACCAAAATTTACGTGGAAACCCAAGATGGGAAAAGCCATGGAGAATGTTAATTCTTAATTATAAAGCACTAGTTAAGGTGACACTGGTTAAGGTGATTTTTACAAGGGCTCACTGCAAGTAAGGCTCGCTACCAGTGGGCTCACTACCCGATTAATACAAAATTCACTAATTACAAAATAGTAAAAACATGAGCTGATGAAGTTTCATCTACATATGCATGAATTTAATTTCAATTAAGAGCACAATATTTGACTGCAATAGATCCGATGAAGAATATTTTGTGCACCTTCCTTGCACAACCTCTACAATACAAATTGCTTCTTCTTGTCACTTGCCTTCACTTCCTTCTTTGTTTCTTGTTGCACAATTCTTTGCACCCTTATCACTGTTCGTACACACGACACTTCTTGTTCGAGTACCAAAAGGATGTTCTACATACATATATATACCCGGAGAAAAAAATGAGTCACCCTAGCAAAACATGTCGGCTTGAGGAACAACCTTGAAATATTCAATAAGGCTTGGCATGCTAGCACCAGACCCAAAAGATAGGTCACAAATAAAGATCTTCTTACCATGTTACACTGAGACCCATAAATAGGTCATATATAAGATATAGCATTATCACCAAAAGATAGCTAACTTTGAATTACATGAGATATATTCTGGAGCCAATGGGAATGCCACAACCAAGACCAGATCTCAATTAACACTAATTTCAATATCAACTAGAGAAATGCAATTAGACATACCAAAACTTGTATCATGCTACATGAATGTCCGGATAGCAAGGATACCCAGAATAAGCTTTAGGCACAACAACCAACATCAAAAAGATTAGTCTTCATTAGTCTGAATTTATTGTCTTCCATAGATGTCCCAAAAAGAAGTACTGCCATATCTGGATCAAGGATAACATCCACACTATGCAACGTTATAGCAAATGATAGGATAGATCATTTATGTATATCATCTGGAGCACAACCTTCTAGATCCCAAAATATATAAAAGAATATTTTATTTGTAAAAAAAAATCTTTTTTCTGCTACAACAAAGAGCGAGCTAGGGGAGAGCTTTTCATTTTGTAAATCCCTAGTGGTAATGGGTTACCTTGTTAACATAATCATTGTGAAAATATTTTTTGGAGTCTTTGAGCTCTTATTTTGTTGAAGATTTTGAAGAAGTATTCATACCTTTGTGTTTAACATTTTTTAAAACCACTTTTCTTCAATATTTTTGTGTTACTTTGGTTACACCTAGGTTTAATACAAAAACTTTATATTTATGAGTTGATTGCATATTCTTCATGTGTTTGATGTGTGATCATTCTTTTAGAACTTTTTGGTAAGGAGTTATTGTCATCTCATTTTTATCTTTCGAGGTATGAACTATTGATCTTTGAGTCATTTTTTGTTCCCATTTTTTTCTATTTTACCTCCACTCTTTCACTTAGTTTTCCTCTCCTTTCTATTTTTAAGCTTAAGTGTCATTTTGTGTTTTCTTGGTTAAAAACACATAAAAACTCAAATCAATATCATTTGAGGGAGTTGTCCCTCTTAAAGGAAGAATATTTAATCACTAATTTCGTAGTGATTTCTTCATTTATTGGTACAATTGTTGTTCCCCTTTGGGCGAGTCGAGTAATTTTTGTAGGGACAAAATTGTTAACCATAATATATTATATAATATATTGTCACAAAAATCCATATGGTCATCTAATTTCATTTATAGTATATTATATTATACTATATAATAAGATATAATACAATTTTGATATAATATTATATACTATTTATTGAATATTATATGTACGTTATGCATATTTACATAATTTATGTTATTTATATTACTTATATTAATTTTATTGATTATTTATATGATTTATATTATATTATTTTAATTATTCTGATTATTTACATGCTTTATATTTTTACTATATTATTTATATTTTTATATTATTTGTGCTATTTATATTATTTTGATTATTTTTTAATATTTTTTTTTATTAAATTCATTTGTATTCCATTTATGTTAAATAATAATAAATCAATAAACATCTTAGAAAAGTATGTGTCAACCTTATTTATATAGATTATTTAATACGATAGATAAAATAATAATACTTTACAATATTACATCTCATTCTATGTTATGCCCTTAATATTAGACTACATCGAGCTATGAATAGTCAACTTGTGGTTATATTAACTCTTAATTGAGTCATATTATCATTATTATATTATTATTTAGTTAATTAAGGTGGCCTAGGGCTTGTATAGGGTTATCTAAGTTGACCTGGGTGATTATATCCTAGGCATAAATAAGGTATATATAGGAAGTTGTGAGTCTTATTTCATCATTGTATTGTGAATTGTGTTCTCATTAGAGATATTTGGAGGTTTCCCCCCTCAAAGACTTTGCTTGTTATTCTTAATTATTATCAAGTATTTGTTGCATATTTTATATTATATTTTTCTATTTTGTATGTTATTTCATTACAAGTGGTATCAAAGCATAATCTTGGCACCATGACAAAAAGGCATTTGTTTTCAATTTTGGAGGTCATTTTGTGAAACACATATCTCCTAGATTTTGAATAATTTTTGTTTGATTTTTAAAGTGTTTTTAATAACATATTAAAGAAGCTAAATTCTAGATTTAACAAGACTTGGAGTTGAATTGAGTTATTTATTATAGAATTAGGGTTTTTGCCCAATTTATATAGAAAGTGCATATCTCCCAAATATTACTCAATTGGTTCTTAATTTTTGGTGGGTTTTTAAAGAAATAATAGAGGAGACGACAATCCAAACTGTAGAGAATTTAAAGCAAAAATAAGTGATTTATTTCAAAACTAGGGTTTTCAACAATTTCAAGTTTTCAAGGCTACAAACATCAAATATTGAAGATATTTTTCTAAGAGAGTACGAACTACGCCCTGGTAAGTTACATAAAAACTTTTTTTTTAATTTATTTGTGCGACTTATTATAAAATTATTGTATACCATCATTACAAGGCGTGCAACAAGAGGAACAAAATAATGCTACCACACTAGAGAAATCTTCAAATAAGGATGAGGTAGAAATTGAGGATATTAACTCTAATGATGAGATCAACAAGGTCAAGGTGGAAATTTCATCAATTAGGAATGACATAAATGATTTTTCTAAGAATTTGGACATGATTATTCAAGGGATGAAGTGTAAGGGTGAAGATTCACCTAGTAAGGTGGAAGATAATACTTTTTTTGGAAATAAATTTAGTGGGCTTGACTCCAATTTTAAGAAGGATCCTTCCTTTAATAAACCCTATGCCAAGGTAATTCAAACCCAAGTTGGATATGAGAAAGTTTGAAGGAAAGGATCCAACCAATTGGTTATGTTGAATGGATCAATTCTTTGATCTTCATCATGTTCCTAATCAATAAAAGGTGCCTAAGGAGTCATTTTACCTAGAATCAAATTAATTTATTTGGTATTGTCATCTATATGATGAGAAGAGAAAGAAGGGTTGTGTGGTCACTTGGTCAAATTTTCAAGAGGAAATTGCTACCCATTATAGATATGACTTTATGGATAACTACTTATAGTAACTCATAAAATTAAAGCAAACATGCATGGTCAAGGATTATATTCAGCAATTTCAAACCCTTTCTCTAAGATTATAGAATATGATAGAAGAATTTAATTTGAAGGAACTATTTCTAGATTGTTTAAAGGATCACATAAATATGAAGTATGGTTGTTCCAACCACAATCCTTATTGCAAGCAATAGTAATGGAAAGATAAGTTAAGGAGAAGTTTTTGGATAGTAGGCGATAAGGGAATGTAAATATCAGTGAAAGGAGACCTCTTGCACATTCATTACTACAACCTACTAGGTTGACTCCACAAAAAATTAAGGAGAAGAGAGCAAACATGTTATATTTTAATTGTGATAGCAAATATAGTCAAGGGTATAAATGCAATGAAAATAAATTATTCTATATTGAAGTTTTGAGTGAGGAAGAAGAGTAGGAACCAATATTAGAGGTTGATATGGAGTTATATGATGAATCGCATGATCCCCAACCAGTCATTTATTGTCATGCACTCTTCAATTTTAGCTCCCCATAAACTCTCGAGGTAGTGGATTTCTTAAAGAAGTAGAAAGTGACTATGTTGATTGACTTGGGTAGTACTCATAATTTCATCAACAAAAAGTTGGCTACTCATGTTTTTTTTATATATCCAAATTCAGAGTTTCAAGTCTTGATTGTAGATGGTGGTACTATTAGTTGTTCTGGAAAGTGTCATAGCATCAAATAATCTATGGGATATTATCACCTTGATAGCTGAATGTATGTTGTCTCCATCGGTGTAACATATATTAATTTGGGAGTACAATGACTTACTACTTTGGAAATAATTCAGACGAACTTCCAAGAATTATTAATGATATTTAATCAGAAGGAAAGAAAATAGAGCTAAGAGGGTTGAAGGAAAAGTCCCCACAAATGGTAAGCTCTCATCAAATTTAGAATTTGCTTAAGAAAGGAGTTGATGGATTTGTGACCAAGTTATAATGATCCAACTCATCCATATTTACAAGCAATAACTGATCACCACTTAGTGGTTTTTGGATATATGCCTAAAGGACTTCCTCCTAAGAGGGATCATGATCATACCATACAACTTGTTCCAGGGAGCAAGCCACCCAAAATTGGGCCTTATAAGTACCCACATATACAAAAAATTGAGATAGAAAATATTGTTGAGGAGATGTTAGAGGAAATAATTATCAAGCATAGCCAAAGTGCTTACTCCTCGCCTGTGGTGATGGTGCGGAAGAAGGATGAAACTTGGTGCATGTGCCCAAACTATAGAGTGATTAACATGTACACCATCAAAGATAAGTTTTATTGCATTGAATATTATTTACAAAAAAGAGTAGTTCAATTGTCATCATATTATAGACCTTGTAGGGTCAGCTTTATAAACTCTTTTTATATGACTTTTACATAGCTATTACACTTCCATGCCTTTTACATGGCTATGATAATTAGATGACTTTTAGATATTTTGTATACCTTTTACATGGCTATCACATGACTATTTGAAAAAATACATCCTTTATGAAATTTTTTTGCTAATAGATCAATATTACTAACACTTATACTTACCTATATTATCACAAAGAACAAAAACTGTTAATTAACCATATTATTTAAGTCTTGGACAAACCTGACTTTTCATAGTTCTTATTCTTCCATTGCATTCTTCCTATTATATTTCCTTCAAAATTCAAGGAATTTTTTTATGAAGGGGATGTTTTCATCTTCTTTAAACCAATGCCTTCTGTATCTTACTTTTTCCCCTTTGATTTCCCTAGATCCTTCTTTTATCAACTTCACAAAATTATTTTTAACATTTGTCACTTGTACATCAATATTATGAAAAATGAGTCTTCTAGAAATAAGTACTTTCCTAGCACCCTGAAACATATCCTCATTTCTAGCCTTCCAAATTATGCATGATCAAAGACAAGTTTCTTATTCTAGTCATTGATGATTTTCTAGATGAATTGAATCGAGCTATGTATTTTACAAAGTTAGGTCTTAGATCAGGTTATCACCAAATTAGAATTAAGGAAGAAAATATTTGTATGAAAAAAATTAGGACTCATGAGCGTTATTACAAGTTTCTGGTGATTCCATTTGGTCTTACCAATGTATCATAAACATTTCAAAGTTTGATGAACTCCATCTTTAAGAAATTCTTGAGGAAGTTTATATGAGTGTTCTTTGATGATATATTGATTGATGTCAAGACATGAGAACAACACTTATAGCATGTAGATCAAGTATTATAAGTTCTCGAAGATCATAAAATTTATGCTAAGCCATCCAAGCGTGCTTTTAGTCTCAATGAGGTGGAGTACTTGGGACACAGTTTTACATGAAGGAGTAAAGGTGGATCCTAACAAAACTAAGGCTATCATGGAATAGCCTATTCCCAAAACCATTAATAAATTGAGGGGTTTCTTGGGATTGATTGGATACTATAGAAGATTTGTGAAAAATTATGGTTGTATATCAGCACCCCTTGCAAATTTATTTAAGAAGGATTTTTTTCACTAGAATGAATCTGCTAATGCAACATTTCAAATGTTAAAGGAGGCTATGTGTATAAATCTAGTGCTTACCACTCTCAATTTCACCAAGGATTTTATTATGGAATGTGATGCTTAAAGAAATGGTATAGGTGTTATTTGTGGAAGTTAATGGTGATTCCCCAACACCTCCAGGAATATTTGCTAGACCAAAATATCTTCCACAAGAGATAAAATGGCAAGAAAGCTTGCTTCAACAATGCAAGATTGAATAATGGTTGAATTATTGCAATTATTAAGGTGTTATCATTGATTTCAACTGGTCAATTGGTTATTGACTGGTTGTTGTTTTCATTAATGTCATGGATGCAGGTTATTGGATGTATATGTCGAGGATGTTCAAAAAATTGTAATGAAGAAAGGTTGTAGGTGTTTAGTGGTTGCTCTGAGTTTTGCTCTGGGATTTGCTCCTATGTTTGTGTGGTTTATATATGTTGATAATGGTTGTTGGAAGCTACTATATCTCAATTTTTGGCTTCTTATTCATTGTACAGTGTGTTTATGTTCACCAGTTGCGAACTATGGTTTTCTATGTATCTGGCTGAGGTCCAAAAGAAATGTTGTTGCTCTAGATTTCTTTTTGGTTGAGTCTTATGACTTGTGGTTCTAGAGTTAAGCTATTATGATCATGTTAAAGAAAATTTTGGCATCTAGAAGGATTGGATCGTGCTAAGGGTTCTGTGTGCTTAATTGTTCTATGTGTTTTACACTAATTGGTTGACCTTGTGTTGAACACTACTTTTTAAGTTCATGAAGAATGTTAGGACCTATTTGGGTCCTCATCAAGCATGTGTTTAGGTCACCCTCATTTTATTTCCACCCTAGGATGTTTGGCACTGACCTAATTTGAATTTAATGATGGATGGTCGACTTTGGATATGTTTCAAAGTTGAAGATGGTATAAATATAGGATGAGTTAGTGGTGAAAGACGTAAAAAGAGATAAGTGAAAATAAATAGAGGAGATAGATGCGAAATAGATGCAAAAAAGTGTGTATGTGATGCGAATGTGGTAGATCAGTGTAGATTCTAAATGTTTTTTTGAATGCAGTGAGTTGAAGGTGTACTCTATCATTCATGCATGTTTGCAATTGGTTGAGTGAATTGTCATGGAAATATTTGTTGCATTGAGATTGTCTTCTCTCTATAACATATCTCTTATATATTATTTGTATCTCTGTGGCAGTAAACCCTCTGGGCGGTTAACCCTTGTTGGATAGTGAGTCCTGATCTAGATAGTTAGTCTTGTTTTAGCAGTGAGTCTTCTCTAGTAGTGAGCCTTTGTAATTGGTTTTGATGTTCTTTATATTGTGAGCTAATCCTCATCATGGTATTTCCCTTATTGGGTTTTCCACATAAATCTGGTGTTCTTGTGTATGTGTGTTGCTTTCCAGTTTCTTCCTTTGCACTTAATGTATAATCATTTTAGCAGAGTAAAGGATTTGTGATTGATCTAAGTTATGATGGATGTTTTAAGGACTAAAAATTTCTACAACTAATTAACCCCCCCTCTCAGTTGTCTTTCTCAACATGAATATGAAAATGTACATGAGAGGCCTTGCTTATAAAGGCAAGGTAGAGAGATAGGATTAGACAATATTATGACAAGTGTCTTAATCCTACAACATGTGACAACTATCACACTAAGTTCCTAGGAATCAAGCAATAAAGTTAGATAAGATAAGTTCTAGAAAAGCCAACTAAGACTTCTAGAAATAATTTTTTATCCCAAGTAAACTTAACATGTGAATATGTCCCCTAATTACCTAATGAGTGAATTAGCTAGGTACAAGACATTTTTCACACCAACACCCCCCCTTAAGTGCAACTTAGGGAGAAGATTATTATGCAAACTATGCTAATATGAAGATGAAGATGGGTCTCGACTACTAGGCCATGTTAAGTACCCATTTACAATACAAATGCAATCAATCTCTCAGAAATGGAGAAAAGGAGAAAACCCAATGGGACAAAACTCCTCTTCAAAAGAGAGAAAATAAAATAAAAACAACATGATGTATGGAGGACTCAATGATACCCACCAAGGACTACATCCATAGTGTATATATGATCAATTACCCCTCGGAAGAGGGAAGAGGAGAGACAAGATATCCCCCCCAAAATGTATGATCACCTGTAAGAATGAGCAATGTCTGGAGACAAAATAGAATCTAATGCCTACAAACAATGTTTCTCCCTTTAGGAAGAAGATACACCAAGTACAAATGCAGGAATACTTCCCATTCCAAATAAGAATTAGGAGGAAGAGGAATCCATATGCATGAATATTGTGTCTCTGAAATCTTCTCATGTGTTTCCAAGTTCTTAGATGATGAAGATGATGCCACAATATAATCAGGTACATGCTCAATCACAACAAACTGTGGCAAACGAAGAACAAGTGGAAATAGATCTTGAACAAACCCTGAAGACAAACATGAAGTAATTGTTGGAAGAATTAAGAACACATCTCTTAATGCATTTTTTTGTTTTCATTGATGTCACCATGATATATGAGTTGCAACTACAAGTTCAAAGTCAATGTTGATCTGGTATTCTAAACCAGTAATACAGAAATGTCCTCTAGTATTTTGGTCCACATTTCCCCTCTGGTGATCATTGTTGCTCGCTATTTTGGGAAATGGTTTTTGGTTGATGGAAGCATGCATGGTCAAAATCCCATGTGTACAGGTGCTCGTGTTCGATGTTGGCATCATTTTATTGTTTAAATTTTGTCATTAGGTCTATCTTTGGCCAACCTAATAAGTGGTTGAAGTTGTAATGAACTAAATTTTTTTTGGGTGATCCATGTTGACATGATGTAGCATGCTACACACTTGAATTGTTTCTGAGAAGTTTTTGTATTTTCTTGGAGCCAACCTAATTGGTTCTTGTGGACAAGTTAGACATATATACAGGGTAGTTTGGAGATTAAAGTATGGATATTGAGTATGCGAGTGTTGGCGGATTGTGTCTAGATGTGAAAAGAGTGAATATTGGCCTGCTAGCATGCAAATTCTTTGAGCTTCAAAGGAACTAAATCTGCACTTGTGAGGTGTATCTTCATCAATTCATTTTCTGGTTGTAAGACATTTTGTTACTGTATCTTTTGTAAGCAGTGAGCCTCTCTTTTGGACAGTGAGTCTTGGCAATGAGCCACCCTTTATAATATCTTATATTAGTTATACTATATTGTGAGTAAACCCTCATCATGGTTTTTCCCATTCTGGGTTTTCTACATAGAAATCTCAGTGTTCATGTGTAGTGTGTTTCTATGTTTTGTTGATGCTTTTTCTTATCTTAACTATCATATGTATTGGAATAATTGGATAGTATTTGTTCAATAAATTTAAGGAGATATTGATTCACCCCCCCTCTCAGTATCTTGGGTATTCAACAATTGGTATCAGAGCTTGGTTCTTCTGGAAAATCCTAACATATTGAGGAAGATCTTGAAGATTGAACAAATGGATGATGAAGAAGAACTTCAGACAACCATTGATGACCTTGACAAAACTGAAAATGAAAACAGAGATCTGAAAGAAAATCTTGAATGAGTCAAATGAATGCATCCATAAATTGAAAGAACAATTGAAGGAATTTAAAGAGAGACATAGAGAAGTTAGTGAGCAATTAAAACAAGAAAATGAAGAGGTTACCAGACTAAAGGTGCAAGTGGAGGAAATAAAAGAATTAAAAAGTGTTTGAATACAGCAGTACAAAGCAAGTGTGATGAATGCTCTAGGCTTGAATAAGAAGTGGTGAACCTAAGAGCATAATTGGAAAAAGCAAAAGTCTATGAAGATAGTTTTAAGTCAAGCTCCAGTAAGCTTGATGAATTTATTGTAGGACAAAAACCATCTAAAGACAAAGGTGGATTGGGATTAGAAGCAAGTGAAAGCTCAAAAGATGTGAACAATCAAAAGACTCAAGGTAAAGGAAAACAAACAATAAATCCAAGAAGAAGACCACCTATTAGACAACAAAATGTACAAAGATATCCATCTTCCAATGGAGTTTGTTTGTCATGCAATAAATTTGATCATAGAGCAACTGAGTGCAGAAGTAGGATGAATCAGTTTTTTTGGTTCCTTCTCCGGAAAATGCCATGCATGTAATAAGATTGGACATAGAGCTAGTGAATGTAGAATTCAGATGATGAATTGGTTTAATGGAGGTAGAATGAATCAATCCTTTATTGGTTACTGTTATAATTGTAACAAGTTTATACATAAAGAAAATCAATGTAGATCAAGGATTAATGCAAGTCAAACAAATCAGATAAATGTTGTCTACTACAATTGCAACAAACTGAGACATATTTCAAGAGTATGCAAAAGTAAAAAAGGAAAGTAGTTTGCTTCAGTAAAGAAGAATGAACTTGTGAAGAAGATTGACAAAGATGAGGTTAAGCAATAAAAGAAAAGATATGGAAAAAGAAAGAAGAGCCAAAATATTCAAATGTGTTTATGCTTTAATCCGGTATAGATAATTCCTCTAGGAATTAGACCTGGCATGGTCTTAGGGGGAGCTTTACCAGAAAATTGTTCTACCCCCTTGATTTTGGGCGTGTCAGTCTTTGGCACTAGGATATGTTGTAAGGAATGAATAGGCAGAGGTTATGCAAAAGAAACCTGAATAAAAAGTGAAAATATGTTTGTTTTCAGAGCATAATAGGGTTTTTCAGTGCAACTAAAGGGTTTTTTCCATCTTTTCAAATTCCATCGCATTTAATGCAAATTAGGGCATCACATTGATCTATAAAGAGAAATTGTAAAGGAATTTTAATCACTTGTGCATTTGAAGGAAGTGAAGAGCGATTTGGAGCGTTCTTGAGGTGATTAGAAGTGTGAGTTTTGAAAACCCTAGCTTTGATTTCTCGTGAAGGAAAAGGGTATTTTTTTTATTTCTATGTTGTAGTGAAAGCATCAGAAAGACCTAGACCCTCCTATAGGAAATATTCAATGAAGGTTTTCAAGAACGACCCTACGGGCATCTTCTCGACAATTAATCATGGTGTCATAGCTATTGAGGACACCAGAATGTACATTAGGGTCAAGATTGAGGAATTTAATCACAACAAATTGATAGACATGTGGTTGAATGATCTCACTGGAGATAACTTCATGGTAAAATCTGAGTATTTGAATATTATGGAAAAGAAACTGGATTGTTGGAACTCCCCTAATTTTTGTTCCACCATTGATGATCAGTATGTTAAACCCATCCTTAGCATAATGCATGATCAATTCTTATGGACTGAAAAACCTCATTTGATAACCAAGGAAGTAATCCAGGCAGTCACTGAACTCTGTGATACCGGACCGATACCAGTGTTGAAAGCTATGAAAAATTAAGTGGTGATGGAGCTCACTAATGCTACATATAATAAAAGGGCTCTTACAACAAAGCCTAACACTAATCTAGTTGTGAAGTATGCATCAATAATGATCGGACATAAAATCTACTTCACAAACAGAGAGAACTATGTGTCTGCTACAACAATCTATACTGGCTATGACATGGCAACAAATGGTGCAAACTATGATTTGTGTGAGCTTCTCCGACAACATTTTTTTTAGAACCTGAGGATGTCAAAGGAGAAGAAATATCCCTTCAAGTTTGGTTCATTGATTGTTTTCTTGTTGTTCTATTTCCTTAGAAGGCTTCTGGGAAAAGAAGAAGTAATGTTTTGGGACCCATCCTGACCGGTTGCTCATCAAATTTTTGATCATTTGAATAAGTTGGGTGATTTGAAGAACATGGATAATGCCCTGACAACATTCTTTGTTGTCTTTAAGAAAAACATGAATGAGAGAAATAATTTTAAGGAAAGTTGTTGAGAAATACAAAAATGATATCATATTCCATGTTTCTTCTAATGAATGCATGGTTGAAGCGGTTGAACCCCGGACTGTCTGGATTCAACCCCTAGGATATGAAATTATAGAGGATGAAGTTGTAGGCTATGTGAAACTTTTATTGAAAATTCTAAAAGATGCCAATGAACCCATAATTGGTACATATGCAAAAATATCCCTAGAAGTTCATTTGGAGCACAACAAAATTGCAAGGAGAAAGAGGGTAGATGAGGCACTTAGAAAATATAGTTTCACTATTGAAAAAATAGCACAAGGAAGAGCTTTGGGAGGACAAAAGTAAAGATCCGACAAGATTGCTCGTTCTATTCTCACTTTTGGCTTCGTTGCAATAAAGATTGAACCCAATGTTTCTGACAAAGGTAAAGGTGTTGGAAGTATGCAGAAGATTAGTCCTATATTGTTATTGATATCACCATGTTGTTCTGGTACCTTGTACCGGTGTGCAGATCAAGCTTATCTCATTTGGTATTTGATCTGATATTTTGGTCCACATATTCTCTCTGGTAATCAGTATGGTTTAAGGTTTTGGGAAAAGGCTTATAATCACCATAAGCATGTATGTATGCATTCTCAAATGTTCATATGATTGGATGGTACGTTGTCATTAGTTTTTGTGATTGCATTTCATTATTAGGTTTATCTTGATTGGCCTAATAATCAGTTAATAGCTCAACATGAATTGTGGATTATATGTGAGACCTAGCTTTGGTCCCAACAGACATAATATTACATGACACAGGTGAATTACTTTTGGAAAAGCTTTATGTGAAGCTGACAAGTTATCATTTTGAAAATAAGAATTACATCCAATTAGGTTGACCTAATTGATGCATGTAGATATATCAAGTATATATGCAAGATGGTTTGAAGATGAATGTATGGGCAAAGAAAGTAAGAAGTATGCAAAGAAAAAGAAGTGTGTGTGTATGTATGGTAAGCGAAGTGTGCGAATAGAAGGCTGAAGATTAGTTTGTTGTCTTATGAGGGAATACTCTGAGCCATTTTTATTCCCATAATTTATGTAGGCAATGAGCCTCCATGTTTGGACAATGAGTTCTTGTAAGCAAAGAGCTTTTGTATATGGCAGTGAGCCTCCTTTGTAACCAAAATCTGGTGTTCTTGTGTTGTGGAATCTCATGTTTTATTATTACTCTTATCCGTTCTATACTGTAAAGTAATTAAAGGTGTTTGTTCAATAAGTTTTATATAGAATACTGATTCACCCCCCCCCCCCTCTTAGTATTTTGGTTATTCAATAATTAGTATCAAAGCTTTGGTTCCTCTCGAGAAGTCTAACAGCTTGAGGGAGATCCTATAGTTTGAAAAAATGGATAAGGAAGAGCTCTGGACCACCCTTAAAGATCTTTACAAGGCTGAAATTGAAATTAGAGATCTAAAAGAAAATCTTGATGAATAAAATGAATGCATCTGGAAATTGAAAGAGCAATTAAAGAAATTCAAAGAAAGATGTGGAGAATTGAGTGAGAAATTAAAACAAAAAAATGATGAGAACACTGGACTAAAGTTGAAAATAGATGAAAAGAAGAGAGTTGAAGAGTGCCTGAAAATAGTAATGCAAAGCAAGGTTGATGTTTGCTCTAGGCTTGAACAAGAAGTGATGAATCTGAAAGCAAAACTTGAAAAAGAAAAACTTTGTGAACATGATTTCAAGACAAGCTCCACCAAGCTTGATGAATTAATAGCAGGACAAAAACCTTCTAAAGACAAAGGTGGCTTAGGTAATGAAGCTGGTGAAAAAATGCAGAACTCAAATATAGTAAACAATCAAAAGACTCAAGATAAAGGAAAGCAGAAAAGAAACTCTAGAAGGAGATCACCTACCAGACAACCAAATGCATAAAGGTACTCATCATTCATTGGTGTTTTTTTTTCATGTAATAATATTTTTCATAAGGTAACTGAGTGTAGCAGTAGGATGAATTAGTTTTTAGGTTCCTTCTCCGGATAATGTTATCCATGCAAGAAGATAGAACATAAAGCTATTGAATGTAGATATTCGATAAGGATGATTAGTCAGGTGATGATGAATAGGATCAATGGAAGAAGGATGAATCAATCATTTGATGGCTATTGATATACCTATAACATGTTTGGACATAAAGAAAATCAATGCAGAACAAGGATTGATGGAAATCAAACAAGACAGAGAAATATTATTTGTTACTATTGCAAAAAATTGGAACATATTTCAAAGTGTGTAGAAGTAAAAAGGGAAAGCAGTCTGCTTCGATGGAAAATGATGAACCAGTGAAAAATATTGACAAAGAAGAGGTTAAGACGAAATGAGTAAAATATGTAAGAAAAAGGAAGAATCAGAAACTACTGATGTGTCTGTACCCTCATCCGGTGTAGATGAATCCTCCAAGAATTAGACCTAGCATGGTCTTAGGGTGAGATTTATCAGAAAATCAATTAAACCCTCAAAAATACAATGTGTCAGATGTTGGAATGTGGATATGATGTAAGGAATGACAAAACAAAGGTGATGCAAAAGAAACTGGAAGAAAAAGAGTGTGCATGTTCTTTTGTGGAGTAAATTAGGGTTTTTCTCAGTAGAGTGGAAGAAAAGTTTTGTCAGATTTTTGCAATTAATGTGAGTTAGGGAAAAATTATGGTGTATAAAGGAAATTTCACAAATCATTTTGATCATCAAATGCATTCAAAGGATTTTTAGAGCGACTTGGAACCTTCTTGGAGCATTTCTGAAGTGATTTGAAGCCCTTCGAGAAATCTTTGTGGACATTCGAAAGCAAGCGACAAAATTTTTCCTCTCTTGCAGTTGCAGAGGAAGGTAATAGAAGCAATCCTTGTTGATTTTTTAAGAATTTAAGAGCTATAATAGAAATTTCTAACAGAGGATCAAGTGGAAATATCCCACAGAGATTAAAAGGAGTCGAGTTGGATGAATTCGATCATCGCAAAATAAAGATGTAATTAGGGTTGGAACCAAGCATCTTACGGAACTTACAAACCCTAGGTTTGGATTTGTGTGGAGAATTCACTTGGATTGCTGACAAAGAATTTATCTTGTTCCTTTTAATAAAATTCAATAATGGCAGCATTGTATTGGATAAATCCTATCCCATTACGAAGGAAGCGATCAAAGCGGTTATCAGACTTTGCAGCGTTGGAGAACTTCCCAGATGGAAGACCATAAAATACAAGGAAGTAGAGGAAATGATGGGAGGTGAAAAAGATCCCCGAGCACTATTGATTGATATTATTGTTGATTCCTCGGTTAGGTATGTTGTGTATGGCATTTCTTATAAAGTTTATTTCAGAAATTAAGATAGCTCTACTTCGGCTATTGTTGTGTACTTGGTGCATAAAATGGTAAAGGAGAACAAGCAGTTTGATCTGTGTAAACTAATTCTTGAAAATCTCACAGAAAACATATGAATATCACTAGAAGAAGGATACCTATTCCATTTTGGGTCCTTGCTTACATGTCTAGTACTCTATTTTCTAAACTCGCTATCGGGAAAGAAAGATGTTAAGTGGGAATCTGAGATTCCCATTGCAAGACAAATATGCAAACACTTGGAAGGTTTAGAAGATAAATTAAGTGTGTGTAAAAAAAAATTCTTATCCTTGCAAAAAGTAATGAGCTTCGGTGTAGTTGTGTCTAGTCGATTTGAGGAAGGTTCTTCCTCTAGGATAAAAGAATTGGAAGTGGTCACTACTAATTACCCTCCGAAATCGAAGAAAAGAAAAGTTGTCTCTAAGAACATCATTG
>CM021107.1:360358181-360385672 GCA_007115665.2 Sequoiadendron giganteum | reverse complement strand
TCACCATGTTTATATTTTTGGCACCCTTTGCCATTGATGTCAAAGGGGGAGATATTTGGAAGATTCTTGGAGAGATTGAAGGAGAGTTTTGAATTAGAATTTTTGCAAATATTGCCACCAATGCCAAAGGGGGAGATTGTTGGAAGTATGTAGAAGATTAGTCCTATATTGTCATCGATGTCAGCATATTGGTCTGATACCTTGTACAGGTGTGCAGATCAAGCTTATCTCATCCGGTATTTGATCTGGTATTTTGGTCTGCATATTTTCTTCGGTAATCAGTATGGTTTAAGTTTTTTGGAAAAGGCTTATGATCACCAGAAGTGTGTATGTATTCTTTCTCAGATGTTCATATTATTGGATGGTACATTGGCATTGGTTTTTGTGATTACATTTCATTATTAGGTTTATCTTGGCCAACCTAATAATTAGTTAATAGCTCAAAATGAATTGTAGATTATATGTGAGACCTAGCTTTGGTCCCAACCGACATAATATTGCATGAAATAGGTGAATTACTTTCAGAAAATATTTATGTGAAGCCGACAAGTTATCATTTTGAAAATATGAATTGCATCCAATTAGGCCAACCTAATTGATGCATGCGGATATATCAGGTATATATGCAAGATGGTTCGAAGATTAATGTGTGGGCAAAGAAAGTAAGAAGTATACAAAGAAAAAGAAGTGTGTGTGTATGTATGGTAAGAAAAGTGTGTGAATAGAAGGCTGAAGATTAGTCTGTTGTCTTGCGAGCGATACTCTGAGCATCAAAGGAATTGAATCTTCACTTGTGGTGTAACTTCATCAATTCAACTCTAGAGGTTAGCCATTTTTTGTTCCTATAATTTTTATAGGCAATGAGCCTCTATGTTTGGATAGTGAGTCCTTGTAACAAGTGAGCTTTTGTATCTGGTAGTGAGCCTCCTTTGTAATCGGTATTGAAATAACTATATATTGTGAGCTAATCCTCACCGTGGTTTTTCCCTCATTGGGTTTTCCATGGAAAATTAGGTGTTCTTGTGTTGTGGAATCTCATGTTTTATTATTTCTCTTATTTGTTGTATACTATAAAGTAATTAAAGGTGTTTGTTCAATAAGTTTTAGAGAATACTGATTCACCCCCCCTCTTAGTATTCTGATTATTCAACAAAAGGCTCGGCTCCCTCTGGACCTACAACAAGATTGGGTAAGAGAAAAGGTGTTCCTCTGAAAATGCCTACTAAGTGAGGAAGAAAATAAAAATCCATAAGGGAAAAGAATCTCAGTATTACTAAAGATCAGGAGGAAGAGGAGGAAGACCCAACTGCAAAACTAATAAGAAGAAAGAGAGTAAGCATATCCTCCAATGAAGGTGCTTCTCAGGAAGCCAGTGTTGGATCTAAAAGAGTTCACTATGTATCATCCTCAGAGGATATTGAAGAACAGGACGCTAGTGATCATGAGGTGGAAGCAAAGAAGGAAAAAGTTGCAGAAGAGGTTCCTCTAGACCAAGTAGAGTAGAATGTTTCTCCAGTAAGTCTCGGTGCCCCTTTTAGACTAGAATTTTGGTAAATACTTTGTTGCATTATGAAAATATGTTGTAATCCACAAAAAAAAATTATAATCAAGTAGGTGAAGAGGATAGAAAAATAGTAATGATGGCTATCATTCAGTATGTTATTATTTTGGAAGTTAAATAAAATAATATTAAAGATAATGTGCCTGAGAAATTATGGGAAGCTCTGATGAAAACAAGATGAGAAGTCATTGAAATGGAAGAGAAAATAAGGGCTAAGGCATATAAGGAAATTGGATCCTCTCTTACTCCAAGTGATCTGGAAACCTTCAAGAAGGTTTATTCTACTATGTTCCAGATGAAGAAAAGAGTTAATATTTTAATGACCAGATATAAGATGCAGATTAAGAAGATAAAGAAGGAAACTGTAAATACAATCAGAAGCATAGCTAAGAATTATGGTATCCTTGGTGCATCCAGTTCAACACCTAAATTAGGAGAAGAAGCCTCTATAGAAGTTAAGGAAGACACTCCTTTCGGTACTGGTGATGCAAATGTTCCTCTGAAAAGAATGATATAGATATCTCTCTGGAAACAAGTGGTGTAGATGTTCTTCCAGAAATTAACGCTACTGATGAGCCTCCAGAGAATGAGAAGCAAAGTGAAGAAAATGTTGAGGAAAAAACACATGATGTTGCTCCTCCAGTACATACTACAGAGGAAAAAGATAAAATTGAAGAAGAAAACGACAAGGATGAAATCGAGAAAAAAGAAAAGATAGAAGAAAAATAAAAGAAGAAGAGAAGGTAGAAGAAGAAGAAAAGGAAGAAGAGAAGAAGGCAAAGGAAGAAAAATTTGAGGAAGAAGAAATAAATTAGGAATCAAATGAAATTTCTCAAAAGAATGAACAAAGATCTAAATAGGGAGTTGAATCACAAAGGTCCTCCAGAGAATCCTCCTTCGGTGATGATGTTTTGAAAGGCCTATTATCTAAATAGATTAGATTCCAACCGCTGATTCCTCTGGAGCTCCTGCAACTTCCCATGACTCAAGGCTATGTGGATCTGGACAAGATTTCTCCTATGCATAGAATGGTGTTAGGTGATGTATTACACACATCCGACATAAGAGAAATCCTAGAAATGCATCAGAAGGGAACTGAGCTTATCGATGACAACATTAAGGCTTTATAGGAAGTCACACCTAGTACATCAATGGACACATCTCTCACTCTAATAGAAAAATTAAAACTTCTATTGGACTCCTTCAAGGAGTATGTTGTCGGACTCGGTGAGAAAACAAAATAGGAAGTTGAAGAGAAACTAGTTGAGAAAAGGCTATTGGTTCTTCATGATAAGTGTGCTCTAGCACACACCAATGTAGAAAAGATCCTTGAATCTATGAAGGCTTGTGAATCTGAAGCAAATTTTGTGTTTACCTATTGCATAAGGTGGCCAGATTCAACATAGAGCATAAAAGATCTTATGGACTCCATTGAGTCCCAGCTGACAGTTGTTTCCAGCACATACAATGGATCTAAGGATAGAGACATGTCAACTTGTGTTGGAGTAGGGACATACACTGAGAGGGGGGTGAATCAGTGTCTAAACCTTTTTAAACTTTAATCAAGACTTTTAATTTTGATATCTTTTCTATTGACAATAGGGTTGAGTGATTGCATTGAGAGAATTTATGATTGCATTAACATTGGTCATATTGACAACTTATCCCAATAATCCTTGTGAGAGTTATTTTGCAATTGCAAAAGAGATGACTGACATTGTTTAAACACTTTAGGATCACCAAATTTCAATGCAAACTTATGAGATACAAAACCAATAGTGCAATGGAATGACATATGATAAGCATGAAACAACAAAGAGCTTTAGTTCAACAAAAAATAATTCTTGAGCTCTGAAACAAATGAATACATTTAAGCTTTCTTTTGAATTTGAATGTTTAACAATGATAGAACACTTATGCAAAACATTTTGATATGAACATTTGCAGAGATGAAGGGACTAACATTCAACCAAGCTCGGACTAATAAGAACAATTACTCAAAAAAAAGCATCACATTCATGAATCATTATCACATCAAAGCAATGAGACCATAAGACAAAGAATTTGTCAAGTGGAAAACCCTCCTGGGGTAGAAAAACCACTCCTAAACTATCTCATTGGCTTAATTTCAAAAACCACTGCTTACAATGCCTTATAGGACAATTTTTGAGCACCCACTCAAGGAGCACCAACCCCTCTTTAGTTTACAGAATTACAATAACACAGAGGATCTCTTTGTTTCTTTTTAACTCACTCATACCTCTCTATCTAATACCCTATAGATTAAACATGAATCCTTAAAATATTAAATAAATAAGGTATGTATGATTATACTCTGCATCATGTTTTCAAAATTTTATTATAGAGCATTTTCAATATCTCTTTTTGAAATAATAATAATTACAATCTCAACAACTACATCTCACAGTGATGAAACACTGTATATATATGTATTTCAAGAACTTTATTTATGATAAAATAATATCATTGAATCTAAAACCCTTATGCTGCTTCTAGAATCAATAGAAGGAGAAAGATTTTATTTAACGCCTGTACAAAAGGTTGTTTCAAAACCAGACAAGAATATTTCAAGTAATGCTTCCCTTTTTATAAACTGCAAGATTTTTCATAACTCAGATCTGAATGAGTAACGTATGCACAAGTAATATTATTTCCCTCTTTCGAAAACCCCATATCAAACTATTTTAAAAAAACCCTTATGCAGTTAATCATCAATTTTTGTAACGCGTGAAATAAATCCATTTTGAATCTACAATGATAATGCAAATTTCACAAAATACATGACTAGCCATCAATCGAAAGACATGAACCCTCATTGCAAGAATAAATAGAAATGATATTTTGTTAGGGCATCAATTTTCCTTTAGTAATTGAAATGTATTTTTCATCATAAGAATTTACCCATAAAAAAAATCTGAAGGTAATCATAATGCATTCTTTTCTGACACTGATCAATCCCATTTGATCATATCCAGATTCACACAAAAGAAAGGAACTTGCCTTTTAGAAAACGAGTAGAAGAACCAATAGATTATGTCAAATCTGACAATAAACAAGTAATGAAATTACCTTATACACGCTGCAAGAAGGTCAAGATTACCAAGTATACTCGAAGGAGACGTGGTTGGAGGAAACATCCAAACATTTCAAAATAAAATCTTCCCAATGCATGCTTGTTGCGCACCTCTTACCTTCCCACTGTAAATGGTCAGATGACAGTTGAGAACCCTTCACAAGGAAATGCAGATACTCATCATAAAGAACCAGACCAAAGACACATGGTGACGGAGTGGCTAGGGTTTCAAACCCATAAACTTGTGAAGCAACGAAAAGAATGCCCTAATCTCCTTCGTGCCATTTCAAAAGGACTTTTCAACAGATAAATGTAACTTTAAAGTCCGAACCAAGAGAAACATAATAATCATCAAGCAATAATAGTGC
This sequence comes from Sequoiadendron giganteum, assembly GCA_007115665.2. Classification (NCBI taxonomy): domain Eukaryota; kingdom Viridiplantae; phylum Streptophyta; class Pinopsida; order Cupressales; family Cupressaceae; genus Sequoiadendron; species Sequoiadendron giganteum. The sequence continues at coordinate 360,380,649 of CM021107.1, read as the reverse complement.
TTCCAAATCCATGGATAAAGCCATTTACCAAATGTCAACATTATCATTTCCTTTTTATCAATATGTCGATACCCTTAAACATAAAAAAAAAATCATTATGCTATTTCTAAGTCTTTTCAAAATGTCAACCTCAATAATAGCAATAAACATAATTATCAAGTTGTTTCCAAATCATTTCAAAAAAGTCGATGCCATGTCACTTCAAAGTGACTTTTAATTATTTCCACATACCTGTTGTCGGCCAAGTATACTTTGCAATTTTACTCCAAGCTAGAATTACTATAACCCCTTAAAAAAAGACTTAGGGAAACCCGATAGGGTTACATTATATGTGTAGACACCTAAATTTGGACACTTCATTTATCCAAATTTACCCCTTTTTCATCTAAATATCCTCTTATTTGCATTAATTGAGTAATATCGCAATTATTTAATTAATACCCTTAATTCTGCCAAATCCCTAAGGTATTTAGTTAGAAATTAAATACCTTATCCCTTTTATTCTCCTTTTTCACCAAATGAATTAAATAAATATGAAATTTATTTAATTCCTCACATGTCACATCATTTTTCTTAATCTTAATCCATATTCCAATCTCATCATTAGGGATGTGCACATTCCTAATCTTTGATTAGGATGTGTCACATCCTCCAACTTTTGCAAGTTGGCCTCTAATATTCCTTAACCACTAATTATCTTCTAATCACTGATCAGTTAAGCCTAAACAATACCTTGGTCAACTCTCCCCATCTCCCAAGGAATTTTTAATTCCTTTTTATTCGCCCAAGGCTCCTCTCTTCCCCATGTGAATTTTTAATTCACTTTTATTTCTCCAAGGAATCTTCTCTTCCCCATGCAAGTTCTAGAACCTTTGACTTGTCACATCACATGTATCAAAGTCTTTTAGAATATTTGACTTGTCACATCACTCACATGTGACAAATCTCCACCTTTTTGGAAACCCTCTCTTGTCCACTAGATTCTTCCAATCATTGTAAATTTTTAATTCACTTTTATTCCTCCAAGGAATCTTCTCATCCCCCAAGGTACTTGTCCTTCATTCACCTCATGTACCTCTCTTCCACCTCATTTCCACATCATCCCACCCCAAGACATCTCACATTCCACAGGTCAAGATGTGAGGGCTTGTGAGTCCTCAACTCACCATAGCCCTCCATCTTGATCTTGTTGGCTCAATCTCAACTGTTGAATTCTCTAGATAATTCAAATTGTTTTATAAATACCCCCCTCATTTCTCTCATTTTGGGAGATGAAGTCTTGCTACCAAACTCTTGCCAAATTGTCATTTGCAACATTTTAGCTTCTCCATAGCATTTTTCATCAATCCATCTTGCATCTTGCATCCATTTAACTCCATTATCATCCAAGGAGCACACAAGACATCCAAAGATCAAGGGCCAACCAAGGAAGGAGCAGCATGAAGGTATAATCAACTAGTTTATCTTATCTTGCTTTCATGTTTACTATTTCTTAGGCTAATCGTTGAGCTGTCCTCTTTGTGTTAGTTATTTTTATTGCATCTTTAATTGTTTAGCATCTTACATTAGGACTTAGCATTTTTAATAGGATCACAATATGCTTTGTAAAATTAAGGTGCCCAATTCAAAATATGACTTTATTCAAAGTCATTTACCAAGGCAAGTTAGCCAAAAATAATGCCCAAATCATCATTATAATATTGCCATAATATTAAGCCAATCTGAACCATATAAACCGGATGAAGACTCCATATATGTCACTCACTGTGTCCTAACCAATGACACCAAGATAATGTGAGAGAGCCATGAAATGAAAAACCAACAAAAGAGTGAATAGAAACCTCATATACCAATGATGCCAAATGAAATGTCGGACTACAATGCCAAAGAGAGCATTAATATAATTCCAACCCAATATGCCATATAACAAATAATGTATCATAACCATTGACATTAAAGAAATATGAGTCAGCCATGAAGATCAACCAATGAAAATATGCCATGAAGACATAATAAAAAATGAATCTTATCAATGATGCCATGATCAACCTGATAAATAGCAATTGAAATCATATACCTATCGTGCAATAAAGAAGGGTCAACCTGTCAAAATGAAACAAATTTTTCCATGATCAACCTGAGTCCTATCAAGATAACAATATCATTTCTCACAGAAGCTAATGCATGCTCTGCCATAATGAACACCATCTGGATAGCCTGTACCAAGCCTTATCAACACTATCAGTCCAATATAGTCATAACCATCTGCAAATGAATAGCATTCATAAATCTAAACCAAAAGCCACATGAGTAATCAACATGACAAAACTTGAATCATCATGAACATGAATACCAAAAAAAAATCCTTTGAAAGATTATCTGAGATACCAAACTGATTTTATCATCAAGGATAACCAAAGACAACTGAGAAGTCAACAAATTGGAATGCCATTTCTACTCATAGAGAAAACAAATTCATGTTATAGAAGCAGAAGGAAGAAATAATCAAAAAATTTGGTCTACTCAGTGATAGTGTAAGGATGGAGTACACTCTGATAGCTAATGCTTTGGCTAATGCTGAGAAATTGGATAAGATCAATCTGACCACAGATACTCTAGATGAGGCTGAAGAGAGCCTAATTGTGTTGGAGTCTTTCAATAAAATGTTGATATCTACTAAACAGAGTTGGGAGAATGGTAAAACAACCTGGCAAGGTATTCTCCAGGTGCTTCAAAGCGCACCCTCCTCCGGGTAAAGTTTTTGTTTACACATTGATTGGGTTAAACTCCTAAGGAGGAGTTCAAAATTTTGATTCTTTTTGTTGTACATTATTTTGAACCATGTGTACATATGCATATTCATATTTTTGGGTTACCCTTTGTCCTTGATGTCAAAGGGGGAGAGAGAAAAGGAGAGAAAAGGGGAGAGTTTTGTATATAGGAAGTTTGTAAATTCTTTTGCCACATATTTCCATCAATGACAAAGGGGGAGATTGTTGGAAGAATGAAGAAGAACACATCTCTTAATACAAATTTTTGTTGTCATTGATGTCACCATGATATATGAGTTGCAACTGCAAGTTCAAAGTCAATGTTGATCCGGTATTCTGAACCAGTAATACAGAAACATGCTCCGATATTTTGGTCAGCATTTCCCCTCTGGTGATCATCATTTCTCATTGTTTTGAGAAATGGTTTTTGGTTGATGGAAGCATGCATGGTCATAATATCGTGTGTACAAGTGCTCATGTTCAATGTTAGCATCATTTTGTTGTTTACATTTTGTTATTAGGTCTATCTCTAGTCGACCTAATAAGTGGTTGAAGTTGTAATGAACTAAATTTTGTTTGAGCGATCCATGTTGACGTGATGTAGCATGCTACATGCTTGAATTGTTTTTGAGAAGTTTTTGTATTTTCTTGGAGCTAATCTAATTGGTGCTTATGGACAAGTCAGACATATATACAAGATAGTTTGGAGATTGAAGTATGGATATTGAGTATGCGAGTGTTGGTGGATTGTGTGTGGATGTGAAAAGAGTGAATATTAGTTTGTTGGCATGCAAATTCTTTGAGCTTCTAAGGAAGTGAATCTGCACTTGTGAGGTGTATCTCCATTAGTTCATTTTCTAGCTATTAGCCATTTTGTTACTGAATCTTTTGTAGGCAGTGAGCCCCTCTTCTAGATAGTGAGTCCTAGTAGTGAGCCACCCTTTGTAATATATTATAACCAATTATACTATATTTTGAGTTAACCCTCATCGTGGTTTTTCCCATTCTGGGTTTTCCATTTAAAAATATCGGTGTTCATGTGTAGTGTGTTTTCATGTTCTGTTAATGCTTCTTCCTATCTTAACTATCATATGTATTGGAATAATTGGATGGTATTTATTCAATAAGGTTAAGGAGACACTGATTCCCCCCCCCCCACTCTTAGTATCTTGGGTATTCAATAGTGGCAATAGTTGATCCATGATTATCATCAAATAGGAGAGATAGACCCTCAAATTTGTCCTCCAAATCTAAAATGTGAGACTCCACAAAAAGAAGCAATGTCTGTCAAATAAGAATCCCAATCAGGAATACTATTAGATACCTATTGCAATGGATCATTGGAAGTACTCAATGAATCAACAATAGAAGATGATCATGTGATCTCAACTAGAGAAGTAGGAGCTACAGGAGAAGTAGGAGCTACAAGAGAAGTAGGAGCTATAGAAGATGATCAAGACACTCAAGTTTTGCATCATATTCAAAATCCTCTAAGGTATCATCACCATAGGGTATGTTTTCAACATCATCAAGTGGAATGAGGCAATCTAAAGCAGGATCTTTTTGAAAAGGAGGCTTGTGTGGATCTCCAAACATCTCCCAAACTCTTGTCCAAACTATGCGTGGGCATGAGATGTTTGAGAATACCTTATGATATCTTTCTCTGGGGATGCTTGCACTGAAACTAGAACCAATAAATTCTATGATATGATCATTCTTATAACCCCAAAGTGATTTCTTATATGTTGTTTATGGTTCAAGAATGATTCCATAAAGATGTGGCAAAATTTTGAGCCACTTACAATGTGTTATCATGCCTTTTTTCCATGACTCGTAATTATTTTAGAACTATTATAGAAGGATGAGTTACATAACCCATGATTACAATGATAATACACTTCTCAAATGATACAGTATGAGATCAACATATACAATATAGTTGAAATGAAGTACAATGATCAAAACAACACTTTCTCAACTGCCAAAACATACAAGTACCCTTCAATAGACCAACCGAGAAAAAATTGAAATCATAATACACTTGGGACAAAAATAGGAAAAAGTGCATGGATGGCTAGATAGAGCTCCTCAATACCTTTCCAACACTGCAAGAATCATGAAAATCGAAGATCATGGCAAAAAGTTACGAGCTCGAGAGCCAAAAATGAAAATCTGACTTCAATCAAAAAATAGGCACCAAACAACAAAATTTATAAAAATAACTTCACCACTCGAAAATTGAGCTTACTAGCTTTTCATCGATATTTTGTTTCAAAAATTTCGCCTCCATTTGTGAAAGTTATGGAAATTTTTTAAAATGGCTAATTTGGGCATAAAGAGGGCAAAATCTAGGCAAGTCAAGGCTAATTCGGCTCAAATGTTTGGCTCCATAATATATGGTCGACCTTTTACACTTAGAATAAAGTTTTTAATACATAAAAAGCTTTTCCAAATATGGTCAGCAATTTTATAAAGCAAGGTTTTAATAATTCAAAAAAACTTCATAAGCCAACAAAATTAGACATAAATTGTTAGCTTTTTAATGCAAGGTTTAAAAAAAAAAAAAGTTTTGTATAATATGAAATGCATACTAATGGATGTGAAGGGTAAAAAATCTGGTCCGTACTCTTTGACGTAGGAGTATATGATGATGAGATTCCCTCAGGAATAAATGTTGAGGATGCCAACAATCGGGTATTGGTACCAAATACTTGGTCAGCGTGTGGTAGTTGATTTGACCGGAGAAATCAAAACCTTTTATTATTAAGGCTTCCAATAAAAACCTTTTCATACTCTGCAAACTACGGATTGTACAAAGATAAATATTCCACCGACTTTTATTTAAACACCGAAATAAACATTGCAAAATATTTGCCCAATATAATAATTTTTTTGCCGAGTAACTATATAAAATTTTGTTGATAGAATAAAATACACAATTATTTTTGCAATATTTTTTTGTGAAAATAATAATGTCAACTCGGGGGTCGTGCGATCTGCCTAGGGAATTCTTTTTGTCTTAGAAATTTTTTTTACTGAAAATGGATGAATTTACAGTCAAAATTCTTTTGCTCAGCCTCTTGAACACAATGGTGATGCCAATCTGGGCCCAAAGTGCTCCAAAAAATAAGTGACTTCCTAGACCAGCTACTCTTCACACTTTTTCAAACCCTCATAGATCAGCCAAAACATATCCAAATTTGACGAAATGAAAGACAAACCTGACTTTCTTCGACACCTTGGATTCAACGTGAGGTCCTTGAAACCCTAATATACACCCAACAAAATATTCAAAACAACATGAAAGCCTCAAATATGGGAAGGAATCTACAACACTGGAGCTCTGATAGCATGTGGGAGTTAATGGTGACTCCCCAACACCCCCAGGAATAGTTGTTAGAACAAAATATATTTCACAAGAGAAAATGGCAAGAAAACTTGCTTCAACAATGCAAGATTGAATAATGGTTGAATATGAAAATGTACATGAGAGGCCTTGCTTATAAAGGCAAGGTAGAGAGAAAGGATTAGACAAGATTATGACAAGTGTCTTAATCCTATAACATGTGACAACTAAATACCTAGGAATCAAGTAATAAAGCTAGATAAGATTAAGTCCTAGAAAAGCCAACTAAGACTTCTAGAAATAATATTTTATCCTAAGTAAACTTAACATGTGAATATGTCCCCTAATTACCTAGTGAGGGAATTAGATAGGTACGAGAGACTTATTCACACCAACACAGTTCTCATGCAAGAGGGTCAACCCATTTCTTTTGAGAGTCGTCAATTAAAGGGCAATAATCAATTCAAACCTATTTATGAGAAGGAAATTCTATCTATTCTTCATGTAATAAAACAATGGAGGCCTTATATAATTGGTAGAAACTTCAAGGTTAAGACATATCATGATAGCCTAAAATATTTTTTTAGAACAAATATTATCTTCCAAAGAACAACAAAAATGGGTTACTAAGATGTTGGGATATGATTTTGAGATTGTATTTAAGAAAGGGAAGGAAGATGTTATTGTGGGTGCACTATCAAGGAAGGATGAAGCTTTATTGTGTGCCCTTTAAATATTACAATAAGATTGGGTAGTAGAAGCCAAAGAAGAGTGGTAGCATGATGTTTCTACAAGTAATCTCATTCAACAATTATATCTAGTGATCCTAGTAGTTTGGATAATTTATCCTAGAAGAGAGATACTTTGTGGTATAAAGAGTGATTATATTTTTTCAAGAATTCCTCTCTCAAACAAAAAATTCTCGCAAAGATTCATTAGTCTCTAACTAGTGGTCATTCAAAAATTTTGAAGACATATATCATTGGGTCAAGAAAGACTTCTTTTGGGAAGGGCTAAAAGGGATGTTCAAAAATTTGTGGCAAAATGTTTGGTTTGTCAAAGAAATAAAGGGGAGACAATTAAGACACATGGTCTCTCACAACCCTTAGTTATTTCTAGCCAAAGTTGGGAAGAAATATCCATGGACTTCATCACAGGGTTTCCAAGATCTAATGGCAACAATTTCATCATGGTAGTAGTGGATTTCCTCGTGCTAAATATGCACATTTTATTGCATTATCACATCCTTTTACATCAAGTACAATGACAAGACCATTTTTGGAGAATATTTAAAAGCTACATGGTATACCTTTAAGGTTATTATTAGTGACTGTGATCTTATCTTTACTAGTAAATTTTGGATAGATTTATTCAAATGTTTAGGTACTCAATTGACTTATAGTTCTTCATACCATCCTCAATATTATGGGAAAATAGATGTTGTTAATGTGTTTGGAAGGATATCTACATTATTTCACTTCAGATAAATAATCTCAATGGGTGATGTTGGATGTTGTGGTTGCATTGGCACCGATATGTGTGTTGGAAAGAGACACTATGTGTATCACTTGGTGTTGTCGTTAATGGCAACCCTAATCAATGATCACATACACACACTATCAATTGATCATACCAGTAGGAAGATTGAAGTTTGTTAAGGAAGAACAGAGTATCCAACAACACAATGTTCATCGATCTGCATGACGATTTTAGGTTATTATTTTGTATTGTGCATCCTAGGGAATGTTTGTTGGCATATTATCTTTGTTTCATCAGAAGCGCAATGGCTCATATCGGTTCGTGTGAAAGCTAGAAGATTTGGTTGACTTGTTCTCAGTATTTTCTTGTATTGTGGCCGACCTCTTGAATGTATTAAGTTGTGGATGTATGAGAACCAATTAGTTAAATATTTCTATGTTTGTACATCCTTGTTTGGGTCTTAGCCAAGTTGTGGCCAACCATCAAGGGTACGCATTGCATATATTTCATAATTTGAGGATGACAGTTGTAATTTACTTATGTTATATTGAAGCCAACAAAGTGTAATCAAATCCTATGATGTGGATATATATATGATCGTCTGTATTGATGCAAACAACGAATAAGTGTAGAGCATAAGAGCGATGATACGCAATTTCACTTGCGCATAGAAGATCTATGCTATATGTATCATCAGAACAGAGCAGAAGGGCAGAATCAGTTTATTGGTCAACGGATCTATTATTGAGCCTAACCGGAGCTGTAATTAGGAATATACAGATGCTAATTTTCTCAGTTCAAACATTCACATGGATTTAATTTGATTTTCTTTGTAAGGCAGTGAGCCTAACCTTTGAGTAGTGAGCTCTAGGCAGTGCGCCTGAATGCAAGTGCATTCCCCTCTTATAATATTCATTTTGAGTATACTCAAATCATACTTGTGGATTGGTCATCCACCGTGGTTTTTCCCCTAATAGGGTTTCCACGTAAAAATATTGGTGTTATGGTGTTGTGTTTATTTTCTTGCTTATGCTCTATGGTTGAATGATTATAATTCTTTGATGAAAAAGGTTAATGAAGTTAATTTTTGCACAACACTGATTCACCCCCCCCTCTCAGTGTAGCTTGTTTCCAACAATTGGTATCAGAGCTAGTTCCTCTGGAAGAATTCTAACCACTTGGGGAGATCTTGAAAGGTGTTCTAATGGATTCAAGCAGTCTTCAACAACAATTTTTGGTGGCCCTAGATGATCTTGATCAGTCAAAGGCTGAAGTTCAAAAATTACAAACAAACCTATCAGATGCTGAGAAATTCATTAAATCTCTTAAAGACATAATCAACAAGTCTAGAGAGAAGAGAAAGGAACTATGTGATCATATCAAGCAGAGTGATAGTAAGAGAATTGAAGAAGAAGAACTTAATCATGCCCTGAAAGAAAAGATAGAAGAATGTGAAAAGCTTACCAAAGAGAATACAGTTCTAAAACATGAGATGGAATCTATCATGATGAAGATGACAAAGGAAATTGAAGATAGAAAGAAAAATGAAGAGAACCTAACACAGTCCCTGAAAGAAAAATTTGAATTATGCAGTCAATTGGACAATGAACTGGAACAGTCTAAAAATAGTGAAGAAGCACTCAGGAATGAACATTTTGTTGCTAATGAGTATAAAGAGAAGTTCAAAGCTAGCTCTACCATGCTTGATGAACTAATTGGAAGTTAGAGGACTCATGGTGACAAGTGAGGTCTTGGTTATGAAGAAGGAGGAAGTTCTAGATCTGAGCAAAGAAGATTCAGATAAAGAAACCAAGGGAACAAATCTGAAAGGTATCTGGTAAGGCAACCTAATACTCAAAGATTTAATGGATACTATTTCAAATGTAATAAATTTGGACACATGGCCACTCAATGCTGAAGTAGAATGAATCAAAGTGGTCCATCATTCTTAGGTCAGTGTTTTAAATGTCATAAGATTGGTCATAAGTCAAATAAATGCAGAAGCATGATGAATCAATTTCACATAAACATCATATGCTATACATGCAATAGACTTGGCCATACTACTAACCAGTGTAGATCAAGAGGAAAACAATGGAATAATTAGTCTGGTAAGAGAAATGTTGTATGTTACAACTGCAACAAAATTGGTCATATTGCAACTCATTGCTGGAACAGAAAAGTTCTAGTAAATCAAAAGAGAAATATGCAAAAAGACATCAAAGGAAAAGGGAAAATCACTACAGATGTGGTTAGGCAGCACATGTAGAAGAAATGGGTAAAGAAAGAACCCTCTACTCAAGAAAGTGTGCCAGCACCAGAACTTGCTTCTCGTAATTCCTCCAGGAATTAATCTCGGGCATTTAGGCCTAAGGGGAGTTGTCAAATAAAATCATATAAACCCCTGACCAACAAATGATACTTGATGTGGATGTGTTCAAGAGATGCATAAATGATCAATAATTGCTGCTGAACTCGTTGAAGGAAATAGTTTATCAAATTGGAGGTCCACAAATGTTTTATTCGTCTCGGTGTACTGATATAGAGTAACCAGATGAATTAGGGTTAAAGCAATTATTGTGATAGAAGTGTTAGGTGTGTAAACGATAAAAGGTCATTTCCACACTTACTTTTTACCTTTCATTTGAAAGAGAAGAATTTTGGAGATCTCATAGGCGAATATTGGCAATTTGAGGCGAGATTCAAGAGTCGGAAGTGTTTTCAATATTCAAATTGTGATTCGGCAAAAAAGGTATTTTTTAGAAAACTTTGCAAAATTGTGATTTGAGAAAATGAATACTCCTCTGGTAGTCGAAGTTAAGGATCGACCTCGACCTAAGTTTAAATGGAATCCTTACAAATCCCTTGAGACTGGTCCTCTAGGAGCATTTTTGTCTATCCGGTACGGAGTGTTACATATAGAAGATATTAGGGTTTACATTCATGCAAATATTGACGAGCTAGGGAGTTCTCAACTTATGAATTTGTACAATCGTCATATCATTGGCGGAGATTTTAGTGTAAAATCGAAGCATAAATTCCTAGAAATGAAGAAATTCATTCAGATGGTTAAATTTTTTGTGAATCTGGAGTCAAAATGGGTTCGATATGTTTTGTGTCGAGTACATGATGAGTTTATGTGGCTTACTATTTCATTCAAAATTACAAAAGAAGCTATCAGTGCAGTAACCGATCTAAATTCTTCTAGTGGATTACCTATTCTCAAGTCTGTGAAAAAACAAATTGTCACAGATGCCATAGGATCAACATATGATAGAAGAGATATGACCATTGACAACATTATTGGTGTAGATGTGAAATTTGCATCCATGGTCATCAGATACAAAATTTACCATTCTAGTCGAGAGAACTCTGTGTCTGACACAACAATTTATGTCGCTTATCAAACGGTAAAAGAAAATATAGAGTATGATCTTTGTGAGTTACTAAGAATTCAGTTAATGGAAAATCTGGCAAAGATAAAGAAGGACAAGAAAAATTATTTCAAATATGGTACCCTACTTTTGTGTTTGTTCTGTTACTTCATGGGAGACGTTCCGAGAATTAGAAAAGTTTAGTGGAAAAAGGAAAAACCGGTAGCTAAACATATCAGTGATCTGATCTATAGTATTTTAGATAAAAAGCAAGAAATTTAGCTATCTCGGGATACTTCAAAGTCTTTCAGTCTATGATGCAAGCAAGGGAAATAATTCCCACCTCTATTGTGGAGAAATACAAGGACTCTATTTGTTTCATGGTGAGTATTGATCAGTGTATGATAGAGGCAGTTGATCCCAAGACAATCTAGATCATGCCCATGGGATATGAAGTCAATGAAAAAGTTTTGGATATATAAGCTCAACACATACTAAGCAAAACCGTAGATCCAATAGAGGAAAGATTCAGAACTTATGCAGAGAAAGACAGACAGGTGCACAGTGAACTAAGAAATCTTGTGACTACAAACAGAGTTAGAAAAGAAGTTGAAATTCTTGTAGAGAGCATGGGAGTTCTTGCAGAATTGCTAAAAGAAGGAAGAAATAAAAGGAAAGAGGCCGAAGCTGCAAGGCAGGTAGCTAAGGAAGCAACAAAAGGTCAAAAATCTGGTTCGGCAATGCCATCTACTCAAGCCAAAACAACCAGAAGCTCTGCACCCCATTCAGTCCCTGTAGCTCAACCAATCCTTATGAAAACTAAGGGATCCGGTAAAGATGGGAAGAGAAAGAAAGGCAAAAGCAAAAGAGTGTATATGACTGTCTCTGAGGATGAAGAAACAGAGTTTGATGAAGAAGTAAAAGAAATCATACATCAAGGCACCAAGGCTGCATCAATCACTAAAGACAAGCCTTCCGGTGGAGACAACGAGGCAAAGAAGAAAGCAAAGATCAACAAACCAGATATGTCAGCTAAACCAGTTGAAAAAGCTATAATCAAAGATGGAAATTTAAAACCTCTTTATGAATGGTATGAGTCTTTTGGTGAGTCTGATAGAAAAATTATTGAAGAGGCAACTATTGAGCATATGAACATTTTCAATAAAGTGTTAATAAAAATAATGCCAAATCTACCAAAAAGCTTATATGACATATTGGAGATGAGAAGAGTTAATGCCAAGAAAGAAGAAGAGTTAATGAGAGAAAGGATCTTAGCAGAGCTTTGTCCGGGAATATCAGTAGGTGAAATGAAGGCACTCTTGAAAAGAAAAAATAAAGAATTTAAGAGCAAAACAAGAGTGAACAAGCTCTTGATTGGGAAAACAAAAGAAGAGATAAAAGAAATCGAGCAGATTCTTAGAAAAATCCTGCTAGATGAGAGAATTAATGTAGTTACTGAGGAGGCACATGTTGAAGAAGTACCCTCTGGTCCGGAAAGGGAATTAGAAGAAGAAAATGTTGAAAATACTGTAGAAGATCCAGAAAATGAAAAGGCAAATGATGACAAGATTGAGGATAATCAAGTTCCTCCTCTAGTAGACAACGTGGTGAATCCTATTGAAGTTAATAATTCTAAAAATGTATCAGTTGGGGAACTGGAAATCAATGAAGGAAAATCGAATCCTGCAACTGAAGAAGTAATAGCTGAAGAAAAGAAAATTGAGATTCTTAGTTCGGTTGAAGATAAGAAAAGTGAAGGAAGAGACACTACTGAGGCAGTAAAAAAAATCTTGGTTGAACAAAAGGAAGAACTAGGTCTAGAACTGACAGAAGGTCCTATCAATCTGTCTATCTTAAGTCCAATCCAGAAAATGAAAGTAGCCAAGATTGCTCATGATCAAGCCAGCGAAGAGATGTTGAAATCTCACATTGAGGATAGTGAACTACTAAGTTTGGCATCCAGAGTACTGGAGAAGATAATGCCATCATATGTGAAAGATTCGGCTAGTTCATCTTCCAGCGAACTGAAAAGACTTATCAACTTAGTTGATACTCACTTTGAGTCATTAGAAAAGTCTTCCATGGTAAAAGTACAAAAGGAATTTGATGTTAAAAGGTTTGATGGATTAAAGCAGATGATTGTCCAAGACAAAGCCCTTTTAACCTCATGTGTAAAAAATGTGCAGAATGCTTTATCAGAAGGCAGTAAAATCTACAAAGCATGTTTATCTTTTTCACAGTTTACTGAAGAAAATGAGAAAAAGGTGAAAGATCTTGAAAACCAGTTAAGCACCATATCCAAAAAATTTGATCCTCTAACTAGAGGAATTGGAAAGATACAGAGCGAAGTGATGTCCCTGCTTGATAAGATAAAAATTCTAAAGCATGAAAATGACAAAATTGTGGCAAGGACTTGTGAACTCGGGAGCATAATCTGTCCAAAACTTGACATATTGACCAGTGCTCTAAAAGAAGGAAAATAATCTATAGGAGTTGTTGATTCAGCCAACCTAGAGTCTGCAGAGACACAATCTTATTTGATCTGTGGTCATATCACAATCCTGAAAAGTCTCAAAAGAATTTGGGACACAAACTTGGTTTAACTGAAGAAAGACTTTGCAAATATCTTTCAGCTCATGTAAGTTAAGGTAACATTTTTGCATTACAGTTTTGATGAATTGACACATTTTTGGTATGTGACCCCTACCTTTTCCATTGATGTCAAAGGGGGAGAAGAGTGGAGTGAAAAAAATTCAATCATCTCAAGGGGAGAATTGAATTTTTGGAATTTTGAGAAGGCAGTGCAGTCTATCTTGGTAGTGGTCCGACACAACCAGTTTTCACTAAGTGTTGCAATCAATGCCAAAGGGGGAGATTGTTGGCAAGAGACACTGCATGTATCACTTGGTGTTGTTATTGATGGCAACCCTAGTCGATGATCAAATACACACACTATCAATTGATCATATTGGCAAGAAGATTGAAGTTTGTTAAGGAAGAACAGAGTATCTGACAAGACAGTGTTTATCGATTTGCATGACGATTTCAGGTTATTATTTTGTATTGTGCATCCCAGGGAATGTTTGTTGGCATATTATCTTTGTTACATTAGAAGTGCAGTGGCTCGTATTGGTTCGTGTGAAAGTTAGAAGATTCAGTTGACTTGTTCTCAGTATTTTCTTGTATTGTGGCCAACCTCTTGAATGTATTAAGTCACAGATGTATGAGAACCAATTAGTTAAATATTTCTATGTTTGTACATCCTTGTTTGGGTCTTAGCCAAGTTGTGGCCGACCATCAAGGGTACGCATTGCATATCTTTCATAATTTGAGGACGACAGTTGAAAATTTTCTTGTGTTCTATTGAAGCTGATAAAGTGTAATTAAATCCTATGTTGCGGATATATATATATATATATATGATCATCCGTATCACTTTGATGTGTAAGTGATGTATGTATTGATGTGAACAGTGAATAAGAGAAGAGAAGAAGAGTGATGATGTGCAGTTTCACTTGCGCATAGAAGATCTGTGCTATATGTATCAGAAGAACATAGAAGAAGGGAAAAATTAGTTTATTGGTCAATAGATCTATTATTGAGCCTAACCGGAATTGTAATCAGGTATTTGTAGATGCTAATTTTCTTAGTTCAAACATTCAGATGGATTTAATCTGATTTTCTTTGTAAGGCACTAAGCCTAACCTTTGAGCAGTGAGCTCTAGGCAGTGCACCTGAATGCAAGTGCATTCCCCTCTTGTAATCTTCATTTTGCGTATACTTAGATCATACTTGTGGATTGGCCATCCACTTTGGTTTTTCCCCTAACAGGGTTTCCATGTAAAAATCTTGGTGTTATGGTGTTGTGTTTATTTTCCTGCTTATGCTCTATGGTTGCATGATTATAATGTTTTGATGAAAAGGGTTAATGAAGTTAATTTTTGCACAACACTGATTCAACCCCCCTCTCAGTGTAGCTTATTTCCAACAATGTGTTTCTCATTGATGTCAACACTATTAGCATTAATGTCTTTAAGACTATATATGTCGAGGATATTGAGAAAATTGTAATAAAATATATTACAGGTTGTCTATGAAGCAGTGAAGATTAGTATGGAGGAAAGTTCAGTATGTTGATAACTAAATGTTGGGGATTAAAGGGTTTGTTCTCAAGCTTATCTAGTTTCTACTAGAAGTTTTAGAGGTGCGCATGAAGATTTGAGGAAGTTATAAGTTTTTGTGTTCTGACAACTATTTTGTTACTACAAATGGTGTTCATGGAAGAAGACAATGTGATTTTGGTAATCTGAGTTGTTGCATATTTTATGAAGTGTTCATGAATGTTTCTAGATCATACTCTATCTATGTTGCACATCCGCATTGATCATTGTGCTCGTGATCCAAGATTTTCTCTTGCGTGTTCATGTTTTTCATGTTCATGGCTGACAAGGTGTTTGAAGCGTGGTGTGGATCTTCGAGGAAGAATCTTTGAAGGTGTTTGTGTTCGAGGACATTGTTTTGGGTCTCTACTATGTTGTGGTTGACCTTGGTTGATGTGCATTGATAATATTTATTGTTTTGGGCCAACAGTTTGCATTCATTCTACTATTATGTTGAAGCCGACATAAGTCAATATAATTTCTTGTTGCAGATATATATAAGCGATTGTTTATCTCATTTGAGACATGTATGAAGCGAAGTGTATGAGTGCTATGTGTGAAAAAGGTTTAGATCATTCGAAGGCAAATCGGATGTGAAGAAGAGTGAAAGAAAGTGAAGAAGTGTTCATGTGCTTAACCAAAATTGTATTCGGGCATTAGCAGATGCTACTTTCTCATTTCAAATTCTTCAGATGGTTTTAATCTGAATATTTTTTGTAAGGCAATGAGTCTTCCTTTGAGCAGTGAGCTCTAGGTAGTGTGCTTGAATGCATGTGCATTCCTCTTATATTTTTCTTATACTTTTAATAGGGTATAACTTGTGGATTAACCTTTATTGTGGTTTTTTCCCTAACAGGGTTTGCACGCAAAAATCTTGGTGTTATGTGTGTTTCTAATGTGTTGTTGATTCATGATTTCTCTATTATTAATCAGATCGGAGATTAAAGGTTAATAAGTTGAATAAGTGTGAAAATATGTGACAACTGATTCACCCCCCCTCTCAGTTTTCTGCCCTTGTGTTGCCAACAATTGGTATCAGAGCAGGTTCCTTGGAAGAAGTTTAACAACTTGAGGTGATCCAGGATGGCGACATACAAGAAGGATAGTCTAAGATTTGATGGAAAAAATTATTATCTATGGAAGACTTGAATAGAGTGTCATCTGAGATGCATTGGTGAATCCTACTGGCACATTACATGCAATAGGTATGTTATTCCTTTGAATGGTCCTACTACTACTGTTGAGATTAGGGATGTTGAATATAATGTCAGGGCTAAGGAAGCATTGTTGAGTGCTTTGACTGATTCTGAGATGACAAATGTTATGGATTTGAGAACTGCTTATGAGATATGGAAAAAGTTGGAAACTTTATATGAAGGTGATGCTAATGTGAAGATGGCCAAGCTACAGTGTCTGAAAGGAAAATATGAACGTTTGAAGATGATGAGAATATTGCTACTTTCATGCAAAGAGTGAATGAAATTGTGTGTATCAGATGTGTTGGTGGGCAGGTGGATGAATCAGGGATTGTTGATAAAGTGCTTAGATCTTTGTCTGATGCATACAAAATCAAAGTTGTAGCCATTGAGGAGCTCTGAACTGTGGCAAACATAACCAGAGATATGTTGGTAAACTTACTGCTTTTGAGTTGAGTGAATTTGGTGATGCCCTCCCTAAGACAAAATCTGCATTTAAAGCTACTACTTTCAAGAGAGACAAGCAAATATATGATTTGGGTGAAATTTCTTCTAGAAAGGTATTTAGATATGAGGAAGAAATGAGACAGATTGAAGAAGAAGAAAGAGAATTGAATGAGCTTGAAGCACTTATTGTTAAAAGGGAAGCCAAAGGAGAAGGTAAGTATAAAGGAAAGTTGCATATTAAATATTTTTCTTGCAACAAGATAGGTCAGTTTGCATCAAGGTGTCCGAAAAGAGTTCCTAAGCCAAGACCTTACAAGCCCAAATTTCAAAAGAAGTGTTACTATGTTGTTGATGAGGGTGTGATAGATGATGAATCTAATAAAGGGAATGCAAGTGAAGATGAGTTTGTGTTTATTGCTATCAAATAAAATAATTCTATATCTATTGAATCTGCTAGTTGTGCAAGAGAGGAGAAAGCTCTAGCTGCTCGAGTTGAAGAAAAAGATGAATGGGTAATTGATAGTGGATGTTCACATCACATGATAGGTGATAAAATCAAATTCATAAGCCTGGAGAAGTATGATGGTGACCTGTTGTAAGATTTGGTGATAACAATGGTGGTATAATCCATGGTAGAGGATGCATTTCTTTTGATGGTAAGCATAATACTGATGATGTTCTTTATGATGAAGGTTTGAAGCATAATCTTCTGAGTGTTGGATAGGTGGTTGATAAGGGATACAATCTTCAATTCAAAGATGGAAAATGTAGCATACTGGGAAGTTCTGGAAATGTGATTGTTTCAAGTACTAAAACAAAAGGTAACATCTTTCATTTGAATGTTGGTAGTAAAATTTGTATGATTGCTCAAGTTGATGAAAGTTGGTTGTGGCATAGAAGAATGTGTCATGTATACTTTCACAATATTATCAAGATAAGTTCCTCAAAGGTTGTGAGAGATCTTCCTAAGTTGGTGAAGCCTACTAATACAATATGCAAGGAATGTCAGCTGGGAAAAAAAACTAGAATTTCATTTCACATCAAACAACATTGTTCAAAGAATTGTTGGAGCTTGTGCATATTGACTTGTGTGGTCCTGCTAGAATCGGAAGTCTACAAGGTTACAGGTACTTCATGTTGCTTATTGATGATTAATCGAGGATGATGTGGGTTACTTTCTTAAGGGATAAATCTAAAGCTCTAGAAAAGTTCAAGATCTTTAAGGCTAAGGTTGAGACAAAGGTAGGTCTGAAGATTAAGTGTTCGAGATCAGATAGAGGTGGTGAGTTTAATTCTTTTTGTGAAGAACATGGGATAAAGAGACAATTATCTACACTGTGGACCCCTCAACAAAATGGAGTTATGGAAAGGAAGAACATGATGGCTCAAGATGCTACTAAAACTATGATTTTGGAAGGAAATGTCCCTCATATCCACTGGAGAGAAGTTGTGAGCACTACTGTTTATATCCTTAATCGAGTACAAATTAAAGATAATACTAGTAAGACTCCTTTTGAGCTATGGTTTGGTCATAAACCTAGTGTTAGATATTTCAAAATCTTTGGGAGTAAATGCTATATCAGGAGAGATGAAGATCTAGAAAATTTTGATGCTAGAATTGATGAGGGAATCTTTCTTGGTTATTATACTAATAGTAAGGCCTATCAGTGCTACAACAAGAGATTGAAGAAAATGGTTGAAAGTGCAAATGTTAAGGTTGATGAAGACATTGCTAGACCCTCAAGAACCTGTCGATATGATTTTGATGATCAGAATGACAGTACAAACAAGATTCAGACTTCAAATCAAGTTTAGATCGCTCTGGTGAATCAAGAAGATCAAGAAGTAGAGACTAGTGAAAGCACATAAGAGAGACCACAAGAGCCTAAAATTTAAGAACAATCTAAGAATCCAAGGTATGTGAGATTAAATCATTTAGAAAATTAGATTATAGGAGATAAGAACAAAGGTGTCTAGACTAGGAGGAGAATTGCAAAAGAATACTGTTTGATTTCAAAGGCTGAGCCAAGTAATGTAAATGAAGCATGGAAATATGAACATTGGATTGAAGCAATGAAAGAAGAACTACAACAAATTGAGAAGAATAATACATGGATTCTTGTTCCTAGACCTAAAGACAAAAATGTAATTGGAACTAAATGGGTTTTTAGAAACAAGCTGAATGAACAAGGTGAAGTTATCAAAAACAAAGCAAGTCTGGTATGTAAATGATACTCTCAGATGGAAGGTATTGACTTTGAAGAAACTTTTTCTCCTATTGCTAGAATTGAAGCTATGAGATTGTTTCTTGCTTATGCTGCTTACAAAAACTACAAAGTTTATCAAATGGATGTCAAGTCAACATTTCTAAATGGTGAATTAGAAGAAGAGGTGTATATTGAGCAACCTGATGGATTTCAATTGACTGATCAGGGAGATATGGTTTATCGGTTGAAGAAAGCATTGTATGGACTCAATCAAGCCCCTAGAGCTTGGTATGCCAGATTGGATAAATACTTGTTGAAGTTTAAATTTAACAAAAGTATTGCTGATAGTAATCTATATTTCAAGATTGATGATGATAAAGATTTGTTTGTGGAAGTCTTTGTTGATGATATCATTTTTGGAGGAGATGATGGTTTCTGCATGAAGTTTGCTAATGAGATGCAGAATGAGTTTGAGATGTCAATCATTGGAGAGTTGAAATTCTTCTTGGGATTGCAAATTAATCAAGTAGATAAATCGATCTTTATATCTCAGTCCAAGTATGTGAGAGAAATGCTAAAGAAGTTTGGTATGGAAGATTCAAAACCAGTCGGTACACCCATGGTGATTGGATGTAATTTAACACAAGATGATGATTCTCCGAAGGCAAACCCAACTAGATACAGATCAATGATTGGTGGATTGTTGTATTTGACTCAAACTAGACCTGATATCATGAATGTTGTATGCATTGTTGCTAGATTTCAAGCCAATCCTAAGGAATCTCATGTGACTGCTGTGAAGAGAATTTTCAAATACTTGAAGGGAACAATTAATTTTGGCCTATGGTATCCTAAAGATGATGATCTTACTTTAAGTTCCTTTACTGGTGTTGATTGGGTAGGAGATGTTAATGACAAGAAAAGTACTAGTGGTGGTGCATTTTTCTTGGGAAAGAAGCTGATTTCATGGTTAAGCAAAAAGCAGAATGTCGTTTCCTTGTCTACTATAGAGGCAAAATATATTGTTGATGCTAACAATTGTACTCAAGTATTGTGGATGAAATAAATGTTGAAAGATATCAGAGTTGTGTATGATGAACCTACTGCCATATTCTGTGATAACTCAAGTGCTATAAACATTTCTAAAAATCCGGTGTTGCATTCAAAGACCAAGAATATATCTATCAAGTACCACTTTTTGAGAGACAAAGTGAGTGATAAGGAAGTCAGACTGGAGTATGTGCCCACTAAGGAACAGATTGCAAACATCTTTACTAAGCCTTTGCCTAAAGATACTTTTGAGTATCTCAGAGGGAAGTTAGGGGTGATTATCCCTCCTAATCGGAACTAAAATGCATAGTCTTTGCGTCAGTCTATGCACTCACAGTCATATCTTAATCCAGATTGATATTGTGGTGGCTGCTACTCAGGGGGAGTAGTTAGATGATTCAGATATATGGTTTAGAGCTTGTGTACATTTTCCATTGATGTCAAAGGGGGAGAAGAGTAATGTGAAAAACTATGGAAAACCTAAAAGTAAGGGGGAGAAGAACAATATGAGAAGAGCAATGTGTAAAGGGGAGATTGTTGGAAGAAGAGTTGGTTGCGTTGATGGTGTATTTTTCACATCATGTGTTGCCATCAATGCCAAAGGGGGATATTGTTGGATGTTGTGGTTGCATTACTGATATGTGGTTTTCATTGATGTCAACACTATTAACATTAATGTCTTTAAGACTCTATATGTCAAGGATATTGATAAAATTGTAATAAAATATGTTACAAGTTGTCTATGAAGTAGCGAAGATCAGTATGGAGGAAAGTTTAGTATGTTGATAACTAGATGTTGTGGATTAAAGGGTTTTTTCTCAAGCTTATCTAGTTTCTACTCCGAAAGTCTCATAGGTGCGCATGAAGATTTGAGGAAGTTATAAGTTTTTGTGTTCTGATAGCTATTCTGTTACTGCAAATGGTGTTCATGGAAGAAGACAATGTGATTCTGGTAATCTAAGTTGTTGCATATGTTACTAAAGTGTTCATGGAAGTTTATAGATCATACTCTATCTATGTTGCATGTCCCCATTGATCATTGTGCTCACGATCCGAGATTTTCTCTTACGTGTTCATGTTTTTCATGTTCATGGCTGACAAGGTGTTTGAAGCGTGTTGTGGATCTTCGAGGAAGAATATTTGAAGGTGTTTTATGTTCGAGGACATTGTTTTGGGTCTCTACTATGTTGTGGCTGACCTTGGTTGATGTGCATTGATAATCTTTATTATTTTGGGCCGACAATTTGCATTCATTCTACTATTGTGTTGAAGCTGACATAAAGCAATATAATTTCTTATTGCAAATATATATAAGCGATTGTTTATCTCATTTGAAGCATGTATGAAGTGAAGTGTGTGAGTGCTATGTGCAAAAAAGGTTTAGGTCATTCAAAGGCAGAGCAAAGTGTGAAGAAGAGTGAAAGAAAGTGAAGAAGTGTTCATGTGCTTAATCAGAACTGTACCCAGGCATTAGCAGATGCTACTTTCTCAATTCAAATTCTTCAGATGGTTTTAATTTGAATATTTTTGTAAGGCAGTGAGTCTTCCTTTGAGCAGTGAGATCTAGGCAGTGTGCCTAAATGCATGTGCATTCCTCTTATATTTTTCTTATACTTTTAACAGGGTATAACTTGTGGATTAACCTCCACCGTGGTTTTTTCCCTAACAAGGTTTCCACGCAAAAATCTTAGTGTTATGTGTGTTTCTGATGTGTTGTTAATTCATGTTTTCACTGTTATTAATCAGATCTGAGATTAAAGGTTAATAAGTTGAGTAAGTGTGAAAATCTATGACAACTGATTCACCCCCCTCTCAGTAGTCTGCCCTTGTGTTGCCAACAGTAGATTGGCTACCACTAGTAGAATGGTGGTATAACACTTCCTTTCATAGTTCCTAAAAAATCTCTCCATTTATGGAATTGTATGGATATCATCCTCCTTCCATCACATCATCATTAAAAATGTCACTTGAAGAGTTCACGCTCTGGAGGACCACATGCTTCATCAATAACAAGTACTTTCAAGACTTAAAGAGAATCTATCCATGGCACAAAATTGAATGAAGCAATAGACAAACCAATACTGTAGTGAAAAGAAGTTTTGAAGTCAGGGATTGGTTTTTTTTTTGAGATTGCAACCTTACAATAAAATGTCATTGAAGCAACAATCAAAGAATAAAACATTGTCTCCAAAATATTATGGCCCATATAAAACCATGCAAAATATAGGTAGTGTTGCCTACAAGCTTGAATTGCCATCAACAACAAAGATCCATCTAGTTTTTCATGTTTCTTGTTTGAAGAAGGTAATTGGGAATAATATCCCTACTTAGACAATACTACTGAAGCTCGAAGAAGAAGGAAGTTCATCATATTGGAACCAAATTTTATTCTTTAGAAACACACAAGAAAGCTATGGACTAGAACACTCACTTAGTAT